>BHEV01013948.1:0-18224 GCA_004319985.1 Emydocephalus ijimae
CGCGGGCTTGTTGGAAAATAGTTAATAAAAGAGCTTGAATGAAGTCACCGACTCTGAGCGTCCTTTTGCGAACTTGACAGAAGCCATTCCACTGGCTAATTGTTCTCACTGTCAGGAAATTTCTGCTCAGTTCTAGGTTGGATCTCTCCTTGGTAAGTCTCCACATGTTATGTCTAAGCCTGCCTTCAGGTGCTCTGGAAAACTAAACCAAACTTAGTGTTTGAAGAACATATACTAGAGATGTGGGGGTCACACTATTGTTTTTTAGTCTAAACTTACCATTATTTTTTTTTACATTTTGTGGGATCAGCACCATTTTCAAGCAAACCAAATTATTATTCTTTTCTTGTTTTCCTTCAGAAGTATATGGCAGTGTCCATTTTTTGGTGCCATAATTTTTCATTTTTCTATACAAGAGAGAGCAGGGAGACCAAAATATGAATATTAGAAGATATGTAAAAGAAGGTTTGTAAAAAAAAAACAAAACCCCAAGCCTTGCTTTCTATTTACTCTGAAATTTTGTGCCAATGATTCAGTGGACAAGCTTAAGCCATAAGCATTTTGGTTTATTTAAGGAAAAGAACAAACATTTCATCTAATTTCAAACATAATTCATTTTCCTTTAAAGCAAAGACATTTACTACCAATAAATTTTCAGTTCCTGGGTAAGATGTCATAACAACATCTAGTTGTTCCTGGCTTATCGAGCAATTGGAACTGGGGAGAGGGGGAGGTAATTCTCAATAATAACAAACAGATTTTTGATATTTTTCAAAAAGCATCTCACGTATGTCAAGTTTTCCTTGAATAAATCAGATCAAAATAAGACAGTTTATTAATCACAGCAACGTGCAACTTGGCTTGAATTAAATACAGTTCTTATTATTTACTGCAATTATGTCTGATTCTGTATTAGTTTTGAGCTGATTCAATACATGATAAAGCTTTATAATTCATAGCATAGAAATATAGTTTTGTAGGTCTGATTACCGGTTTTAGATTAAATTCAATGGGATTTTTTTTGAGGACACAGTGGAGACACCTTATCGTTCTTCACTTATTCTTTTTTTTTTTTGACTCCCATATTTCTGTAAATATTTCATCCATTCCTGTAGCTTTCCAATTTAGTAGTGACAAAAGCGTTCCTCTAAATTTTTCTTCCATCCTACAAATTCGTGTAAATAGGGAATATCTCCTAAGGTATGTTGGATGTTGACATCTCTACTACACAGAATTTCAGTATATTTCTTCTATATTTTTTTCATCTTCTTTGAATCAGTTACTATCTGTTCGCTGACATCCTTTAGCATGCTAATTGGAGGTTGCCACCATCTTCTAATCTAGGAGAGAACCAACCGAGAAATAAAAAGAAATGTCCTAAAAGCTAGAACAATTAAAATCAGTGGAACAATTTTGCCTCATGGAGTTGTGGTGCTTCAACACTGGAGGTTTTAAAGAAGTGATTGGACAACCCTTTTTCTGAAATGGTTGAACAAGGAGTTGGAGTAGAAGACTTCCACGGTCCCTTCCAACTCTGTTATTCTATTCTGAGACTTTTTGGAAGACTGTCCTTGATTTTCTGTGTCTGTTTCATCTTTGATGTTTTTAGAGATATCGTTGTAATACTGTCTCTTGCCTCTTCTGAAATGCTTTGTTAAATTCCTTCTGAAGATTTTTGTTTTTCTTGGCGTCAGCTTCTCTTTTCTTCTCTTGGTAACTCCAGGGGTCTGTTCTGAAATCCAGTTTGCTTTATTCTATTTCTTGCTCTTGGATAGTTACTTTTTACACTAATCCTTAACAATTTCTTTGAGTTCCTTCCACAGTTCTCTGGTTTCCTATCGGTTCAGTGGTGGGATTCAATTTGTTTTTTACTACCGTTTCTGAGGGCGTGGCTTGGTGGGCGTGGCAGGGGAAGGATACTGCAAAATCCCATTCCTTCCCCACCCCACTAACCTGCTTTCCAGCTCCGTTCTCCGGTGCAGGGCAACCAAAGAAGACCCAGCCAATCAGCTGGGACTCAGGAGGCGGAGAATAGATGGGGGCGGGGCCAGTCAGAGGTGGTATTTACCGGTTCTCCGAACTACTCAACCTTTCCACTACCGGTTCTCCAGAACTGCTCAGAACCTGCTGAATACCACCTCTGCTGTGGTTCAGGACTCACTCTGATTCAAAACCTGATCCTGTGCCTCCCTAGGACACTGCCACCGTGACTAAAACTGAATTTTGACCATGTGACCATGGGGATGCTGCAACGGTCATAAGTGTGAAAAACGGTCATAAGCCACTATTTTTCAGAACCATTGTAACTTTGAGCGGTCATTAAATGAACTGTTGTAAGTTGAGGATCATCTGTAACTGTTGCTGGCTTCCCAAGCCACGCCACAATATGATAAGACAGCATTGTAGGACTTGAAAAGAGGGGGCAGTAGATTTTGCTTAACTTTGTCCCTCACACTTCTGAACCCACCTCCCCAAATTGGCCTAGCCCTACCTAGATTTTTCATTGCAACCCACAACCTAGAGTACAAAGTCTATTGTGGTCTTTGAGCCAAAATTTTGCCCATCTGTAAAACGCAATGATTTGTTGAATTATTATTTATTTCAGGGGTCTCCAACCTTGGCAACTGTGGACTTCAGCTCCCAGAATTCCTCAGCCTGCTGGCCGAGGAACTCTGGGAGTTGAAGTCCACAAGTCTTAAAGTTGCCAAGGTTGGAGACCCCTGATTTATTTGACTCAGCCATACCTGCCTCTCTTGACATTCCCAACGACTGTCATATGGTGTAACAGGTCTGACTCCAAGCCACGCAAAGGAAGAGCATAATAATATGGTTTCCAATGGAAAGAATAAATTACAAGAACAGAGAATACATGCAGTAATATTACTTGTAAGGGGTCATTTAGGTCATTGAATCAGTGAGGTGCATGAGTAAAGTGGAGGAATGTCAAAGCAAAATGGCAGGTGGTGCATCATGAACTTAGTCACACCAGGTGGACTTTCCACTGCAAAACCCCTCCCGCCATCTTGCTCATGGTGACACACAAACTGGTGATGCCACTGCATTGAGTTCGATACTCTGCTCAACACAAGAATCCAGATAAAAAAGAATTCCAGTGGAACAACTTGTGTCAAGGTTTATAATGCTGCTAACTGCCCAGGTGACCAAGCCCCTAATTTCTACTTACAGGTAGTTCTCAACTTAAAACAGGGCTGTCAAACTCGCAGCTGGCGGGCCAGATGCATCACAGGCCGGCCACACCCATGCCCAGTTTAATAAAGGAGAAAAAAGTTATGATACATTACATAATGCCATGACGACGCGAGTTTGACCCCTCTGACTTCCAATCATTTGCTTAGTGATTGCTCAAAGTTACAACAGCATTGAAAAAAAGTGACTTATGGCCATTTTCACGACCGTTGTAGCATTCCCATGGTCACATAATCAAAATTCGGACGCTTGGCAACTGACTCGTATTTATGACAATTGCAGTGTCCCGGGGATCGCATGATCCCCTTTTGCGACCTTCTGACAAGCAAAGTGTCAACTAAAAAGATACTCCTTTGATCTTTTTAGCTGCCAGAAAAAGGGAGTGGGGGAAAACAAGGCATTCTTGAAATGCCTAGATAATCACCTTGGCAGCCCAAAGTTGTCGGAGCATAAGAAGGTTATTGGAGAGCATGATGGATGACTCTTGGGAGACGGATGTGTCCCATTGGAGAAGTCACATCCAGGGGGTGGGGGAAAGACCAGGGTCAAGGGGGAAATGTATGATGTGATTTAGTATTGGCTGCACCCAGCCATGCACCAACATGGCAACTTCTCATAAACCAATTTACTTTTCTCTGAGATGCGGCTGGAGACTTTTGATTTGAATGGGGGTGGATTTGTTGGAGCCCTGACACAAAGTCCATGGGGAGGCCAGATTCACTTAACAACCACATTACCAACAACTGCCATGATTCACTCAGCAACTGCGGCAAGACATATTGTAAACTGGGGCAAAATTCACTTAATGATGGTCTCGTTTAGCAACATAAATTTTGGGGTCAGTTTTAGTCATAAGTTGAGTACTATCTGGTTTTCATTGCCCTTCCCTTCTATTCTCCCTGCTGAGCCTGTGACTTATGCATTTCATAATTTTCCATTATTTTTGATTTTTCCCTAGGGTATACCCGGAGAGTGATTGCTTACGATACCAAGGACAATAAATTTGTGAAGTGTGCAGACATGAAGGAAAGGCGGATGCACCATGGGGTAGCCACCATCAACGAGAAGCTGTATTTGACCGGTGGCCGCTGTCTAACACCAGATAACGCCATCGTGGACTCTGATTCACTGGACTGCTATGACCCTCAGACAGACACCTGGTGTTCAAAGGGGAAACTACCCCATAGACTGTTCGACCACGGATGCCTCACACTCCAGTGTGTGCCTTATGCCAACTTCTTGGGAGAAGGGAATGGAAGGAAAACGTTTTCCTAACTGCAGAGAAGATGCTAGTCAACCCTTCAAAATGGATTCAGGAATAGGCTTGAGAAAGTTTCCTCATAACATGAGGTAAAATGAGCTCTTTGCCCCCAGCAGCAGGTACAGGATTTGGTTAAAGCAGTGTTTGGGGTGTGTTGGCATGGTACATTTATCCAGAGAGATTAACCCTGGTTTCTTTCCATTAACCCAACGTCCTGGGTTCACACAGCGTCCTGAATCCTGCACTAAGCTCTTGCCAGATTGCACTATAATGTCTGCCAAATATAGCCTACATGTTGCTGAAGATTTCCACTTTATTCTTTGTTCCCTAATTTCAGGAATAACCATGTTTTTACGCAGAAAGATTTCTCTCGTATGTTATCTGCATATGACCTGAATGTTCTTTTTTTAAAAAAATAAATATTTGGGATTAAACGGATCCAGTGCAATTCTGAAATAAACAGGTGCCAGAGAGATATAGGTGTGTCTGTCCCTTTCTTTTCTCTCACTTGCTCTTTTCTTTTCACAGCAAGCTTGATGGAAAGGATATCGTTTTTACTCTAAGAAGTCCTAGCTCAGGGGGCATCAAACTGGATTTCATTGAGGGCTGCATCAGGGTTGTGTTTGACCTTGGGGGGCCAGGGTGGGCTTGGCCAGCTCAATGTTACTTGTATCAGGGGTGCCTGTGGTGGCCCGAGAGCCTCTGCCAGGGAAAATGGGCTCCCAAGCTCCATTTTAGAGTGCAACAGACTCCTTCCATCAGTTAAAATGGAGATTGGGAGGGCCACATGCAGCCCTCCCAAGCTCGGTTTTTGCCAGCAGAGGCGCTATGGGCCAGTCCTTTGCTGTTTGCAGGGTGGCCCCGCTGGGCAGATCTAAGCACCCATGGGCTGGATCCAGGCCCCGGGCCTTGAGTTTGACACCCCTGCCCTAGCTGAACAACAGTTTTAAAGTGGGTCATCCTGCCATTCATTGTCCAGAAGATGTCAGGTAAAAGGATCCTTTCCATCAAAACTTCCCACTGGGATATTGAGTATCTAAGGCTTTTTAATCTTCTTGTTTAAAAGTTTAAATTATAATTACAGGTTGTCCTCAGTTTACAACCCTAACTGAGCCCAGAATTTATGTTGCTAAGTCAGACATTCATTAAGTGAGTTTTGTCCCCCTTTACGACTTTTCTTGCCCCAGTTGTTAATTGAATCACTGCAGTTCTTAAATCAGCAATATGGTCGTAAATTGAATCTGGCTTCCCTCATAACTTTGCTCGTCAGAAGGTCGCAACAGGTAATCATCACATGACCCCAGGACACTGCAACCATCATAAATATGAATCAGTTGCCATGCCTCTGAATTTTGATCAGGTGACCAGGGGGAAGCTGCAACGGTCATAAGTGTGAAAAACATCATAGCAGAGGTGATATTCAGCAGGTTCTGACCAGTTCTGGAGAACCGGTAGCAGAAATTTTGAATAGTTCAGAGAACCTGCAAATCCCACCTCTGACTGGCTCCCCCCACCCACATCTATTCTCCACCTCCAGAGTCCAAGCTGATTGGCTAGGTCTTCTTTTGTTGCCCTGCACAGGAGAACGGAGCTGGAAAGCAGGTTAGTGGGGTGGGTGGGGAGGGAATGGGGATTTTGCAGTATCCTTCCCCTGCAACACCCACCAAGCCACGCCCACCAAGCCACGCCCACAGAACTGGTAGTAAAAATAATTTGAATCCCATCGCTGGGTCATAGGTTACTTTTTTCGATGCTGTTGTAACTTTGAACAGCCACTAAACAAATGGTTGTAAGTTGAGGACTACCAGTAGTAAGAATTGGGGGCTGAATCACCTGGGCAGTTAATAGCATCATCGACCTTGGCAAAGCAAATCGATCATGTAACCAGGGGGTCATCAGTGTGAAAAATGCTCACAAGTCCCTTTCCTTCAGTGCCATTGCAATTTTGAATGGTCACTAAATGAACTGTTGTAAGTTGAGGACTACCTGGATATAGGAGATGAACTGTGCCTCTGAAGGAAAGATACATCCTGTCAACAGCAGTTAACGGAGAGAGATCCACTTACTTACAAGGGATACTTTCAGTAAATGCATGGACCTGTTTATGTTGGTAGGAACACTGGCAACGGAGCTGTGTCCTTCATATGACTGTACTAAGTTCCTACAACACAAAATATGGTGCCTGGACAGTGGGGGAGGTGGTCAGGAGGTGACTCAGACTTAGTTACAGGAATGTAAGGAGAGAGCGTGGAGAGAAGTGGAAAATACAATGAAGCAATGGTAGATTTACAGGAACAGGTGGCCAGGTTGTCTGTGTCCCCAAGCAAACTTAGAAGAGAACATCTGAGTTTAGATTAGTCCGCTGGTTCAGAGGAAATATGGTCCAGCTAGGAATGTAAACAGCTTGGAAAAGAGATCTACTATTTGCAAATAACAGTGACAGTAAATCAGATCATCATCCTTTCGCAGGAGGAAAGGGACATCAACATCTCCGGCTCCCAGCAAACAGAAGCCAGCAGGAGTAGAAATTTGCTTTTCTATCCTTTTCTTAATGCACTGAAATATCAGAGTTAGATACCCCTCTTCCATAACCTGCCATAGGGGTTGGGGCTCCCTGAATCCTCAGGCAGGCAGGCTTAGCATGCACAGTCGTCTAGATGAGATGGGCAGTGTCAGAATTTAATAAATAAGTAGCTTTCTCAGTATTCACTCATCTCTTACTTGTGTGACAAAAATAATTTCCACCAGCTCAGTTGCAGTGTGGTATGCAGAGAGCAGCTTTTGAAGTCTGAGGGCTTCATTGGTCAATGACTGTGCCATCACATATGCTTTATCCCTTTCACAGCAATAGAAATGAACGTAAATGATTGGCAAAACATGTGACGGACACCATTAATGAAACAATTATTATGGGGCTCTAAATCGATGAAGATTCTTGTTGACATTTCTTTGGTGTTCTTTTGAACTTGCACTGCGAACTCTGTTGATTATTAGGTTTTTATTGGTGCCATGGTAAGCCACTTGGAAATAAAATATGGGGCAGTATATAACTCCACATAATACATAAACTAAATATCTATAGCAATAGCACTTAGATGCTATTACACTTAGATGTATGACTGTAACTTTGTCGCTTGTATCCTTATGATTCATATTGACTGTTTCCTAGTATGATTTGATTGCTTATTGTACCCTATGACTATAATTAAGTGTTGTACCTTGTGATTCTTGATCCTTGATGAATGTATCTTTTGTTTTATATATACTCAGAGTATTTGCACCAAAGACAAATTCCTTGTGTGTCCAATCACACTTGGCCAATAAAGTATTTTATTCTATTCTACTATTCTATTCTGTTCTGTTCTGTTCTGTTCTGTTCTGTCCTGTCCTGTCCTGTCCTGTCCTGTCCTGTCCTGTCCTGTCCTGTCCTATCCTATCCTATCCTATCCTACCCTACTCTACCCTACCCTACCCTACCCTACTCTACCCTACTCTACTCTACTCTACTCTATTCTAGACTTATATACTGCTTCGCAGTGCTTTTTACAGCCCTCTCTAAGTGGTTTACAGAGTCAGCCTATCGCCCCAACAATCTGGGTCCTCATTTTACCAACCTGGGAAGGATGGAAGGCTGATGTTATGAACTAATAAAGGCGTTTAATAAAGTTTTAACAACCTTAAGTAAAAAGCAGGGTTCTAATCCTGCACTTCTGATTGGCCAATAATGGTGACATCGGATTGGTCCTTTCGGGGAAATCTGATTGGCTATTAACGGGCCAACTCTCATTGGTTCAAGGGTTTAACACTTCCATGTTTTTCATGGCTAATAGGACAGCAGCCAATCCTATAAAAGGGCTGCTGCTGCCCTAGGTGATTGCTCTGTTCAGTATGCTAAATAAAGAGTTGAAGTTCACTGTTCACTGCCTCGTCTCCGCTCCTTGCACCCATGCACAGAACTTAACACTAGCGACGAGGATGGGATGCGGAGACATCTGAGCTGACTGAACACTTACAGAGCACCAAACAGAGCATGTGGCTGAAGGCGCATCGACAACGGAAACCATGTCCGGCGGCGCCATACCACCCACTCCATTTGACCCGGCACAAGAAGACTGGGACTCGTACATGGACCGGTTCCAGATGTTTCTGGAGACCAACAACTTGAAAGACNTCCTCGCGCCCCTTCTATGGGCCCATTATGCACCCACCATACTACCGCTTGTCCGAAGACATGAGTTTTATCAGAGGGACCAACGGAAAGGAGAGAGCGTCGCAGATTTCATCGCAGACCTCCGGAACCTGGGAGGCCTCTGTGGGTTTGCAGACCTCGAAGAAGCTCTGAGAGACCGAATAGTTCTGGGATTAGATGACCAAATGGCGCAAAGCAAGATCATGGCCAAAGGGGACATCGATCTTGCTGATGTCATCAAAGACGCTACTGCAGCAGAAGCAACCAGGAAGTCGGCTGCCCGAATGCGCCGCCCCAACGCACAGCTCTGTCAACTCGCCAACAATACCACACCTCGCCTAGAGAGGCACACAACAGCGACCCACCACAAGGACCTCGAATCTCCATCAGAAAGTGATGAGGAGGAGGTCAACCGGCTCCGGTCCAAACACGACCAACGTAACCCGCGGAATCGAAGACTACCGCACCAATGTGCGGGTTGTGGGGCAAACCACCCGCGATCAGATTGCAAATTCCTCGATGCGCTCTGCCATTCCTGTGGGAAAAGAGGCCACATCGGGAAGGTCTGTAGAAGCAAGCGAGGATCTAGCCCAATTTGGAGAGAAAACAACTACCGCCAGACCACAGGGAATCGTCCTGTGAATCGGGAACACTTGAACCACAAATGGAACAACCACTCCTACAGAAATAAAACACTTGCTACTTCAACGAGATGGGAAGAGGCACACCAAACCATTACCATCGGTCACGCTTCATCGTTAGATGCAAAGAAGATCCTAGTGAGGGTCGCCATCGAGAACCAACCTTGCGTGATGGAAGTTGACTCAGGGTCATCCCTCTCGATGGTTTCCTGGAAGACCCTCAAACAGTTAATCCCTGCTGTCCGGTGTCAAGACCTCAGAGCCCAAAGAATTATACTCAAAGATTACCAGGGGAACCGAATTCCGGTCGTCGGCTCCAGCCAAGTCCAAGTATCATTCAAAAATCGTACTGCGTCGCTATCGCTGACCGTCGTCGATCGTGACTGGCCTAGTTTATTAGGCCTTCAATGGTTCGCCCCACTCGGGATCGAGGTAGCCGGCATTCACCAAACCAGAAGCGACAACTGAAGCCCTCGTCCAGGATTTCCAGGACGTCTTTGCAGACAAACTAGGCGAGTACAAGGGGACCCCGATATCATTTAACCTTAACCCTGAAGTAGCACCCATCCGCCTTAAGCCTCGTCGGGTGCCTTTTGCTCTAAAACCAAAGATCGACGAGCAGCTTGATAAATTAATAGCCCCGGGTGTTTTAGAACCAACTGACCACGCCCGTTGGGAAACCCCAATCGTAACACCCATCAAACCGGATGGATCATTGAGAATCTGCGGGGACTACCAGGCCACACTCAATCACGCCCTACAACAGAACGCTTACCCAGTGCCGGTGGTTCAACACCTTCTCCATTTCCTGGGGGGCAGAAAAATCTTCGCTAAATTGGATTTAGCGCAAGCGTACCAACAACTACCCATAAATAAAAAAAACCATGGAAGCGCAGACTATCGTTACGCACAGAGGTGCTTTTAAATGCAACCGACTCCAATTCGGAGTTAGTGTAGCCCAGGGATTTTCCAAAGTATGATGGAGAGACTTTTACAAGGGATCAAGGGAGTTGTATCATATTTTGATGACGTTTTAATTGCGGCCCCTAATAGAGAAGTACTAGAGACGCGTCCAAAAATTTAAAGACTCCGGTCTAAAGGTTAAAAAAAAATAAATGTCAACTGTGTACAGAGAAAGTAGAATTCCTGGGGTACCTTCTCGATAAGCAAGGAATTCACCCCACTGAGGGCAAACTAAGAGCCATCAAAAATGCACCAAGGCCTAAGATTAGAACAGACCTCCAAGCTTTCCTGGGGCTCATTAATTTTTACAACATCTTCTTGCTCCAGAAGGCGACCGTAGCTGAGCCCCTACATAGACTGCTCGACAAAAAAGCCACCTGGGTCTGGGGACACCGAGAGGAGCACGCATTCCGACAAGTGAAAAACGTACTAATCTCTGATGCTGTTTTAATGCAGTATAACGAGACTTTGCCTTTAACCATTACATGTGATGCATCACCGTTTGGAGTAGGAGCCATTTTAAGCCATGTGTTATCAAACGGTAGTGAAGCCCCTATTGCCTATTTTTCAAGAACTTTATCAAAGGCTGAACGTAACTATAGTCAAATCGATAAAGAGTCTCTTGCTGTTGTATCTGCTTTGAAACGGTTTCATGAATATGTGTATGGATGAGCCTTCACGATAATTACCGATCACAAGCCCTTGCTGGGGATTATTGCAGGAGACAAACCAACCCCTTATATATTATCACCCAGAATGACTCATTGGTCGGAGTTCTTAGCTGCGTACAATTATAAATTGCAACATTCCCCACGCTGACGCATTGAGCCGTGCCCCACTTCCGGAAACCGTCGATGACCCAGCTCCAACCCTCACGACACTCCAGATTGAAACCCTACATTCACCGCTGCTAACAGCCAGAGACATCGCTATCAAAACGAAACGAGATCCTGTCCTGGTGCGAGTTCTCAGCTGGGTCGAACGAGGATGGCCAGCAGACCAAACCCCTGACAACTTCACCCCTTTCAGAAACCGGCAAACAGAGCTTTTCTCGCAGAAGGGCTGTATCCTATGGGGAGATAGAGTCATCGTCCCAGAGCGGTTACAACGAGTGGTATTAAAGACACTGCATGAGGGCCACCCTGGCATTGTGCGTATGAAAGCGCTCACACAAAGCTACGCGTGGTGGCCGGGCATCGATAAGCAGATCGAAGCCTGGGTGAAGACTTGTCTAAAATGCCAAGAAGTCAGTAGTGCCCCACCTAGAGCGATTCCAATGGAATGGGAAACTCCCCGGGGCCCATGGTCCCGCATCCACATTGACTTTGCGGGACCTACGAAGGGACATAGTTTCCTCCTAACAGTGGATGCCTATTCCAACTGGCTCGAAATCCACAAGATGAAGACTACTACAACGGAATCAGTCATCCGCAAATTAAATAAACTATTCGCAACACATGGACTGCCAGATGTTTTAGTCTCTGATAACAGACCGCAGTTCACTGCCCTGGCATTTGAACAATACTTAGCGGACCGGGGCATCTGCCATGCGCTAACCTCGCCGGCGCACCCTGCGGCCAATGGAAGGGCCAAGCGCACGGTCCAATTTCTTTAAAAAACTCTCCACAAGATGGACCATGGGGACATTGACGATAAACTGAACAGAATACTCCTACTCCAACACATCACCCCGCATAGCGTAACCAACAAAACGCCATCTGAACTGTTGATGGGACGCAGGCTTCACTCCCACCTCGACCGTCTCCATCCGGCCTACGAGCCAGAGAAACCCTGTGGATCTAGCGGAAAGTGCCGCGAATTCAAGGTAGGCGACTTAGTCTTCGCTAAAAATCTTTCCGGCGAACCTTTGTGGGTCGAAGCAACCATAACCCAAGCCACCGGGCCCAGATCGTACCGCGTACAAACAAGGGACGGGAAAACATGGAAACGCCATATAGATCAGCTTCTCTCTAGGTTGCAACCCAGTTCCCACGACTCCTGTGACCCTCAAACTGAGGGGGGAGGGGATGTCGAGGGAGCCAAATGCGAGATGCTGGATGACGAAATCAAAGAAAGCCAGCAGCCTGGCGCGTTCCATGAAGAAGAATCAGGAAGGGGGTGTGCCTCGCCATAGAGAAACACCTCAATGGAGGCGAGCCCACAGGAACCAGAGGACAACGATGACAGAATTAGCGGCGCCGAGCTGTCCTGTGGGGATGTGGAACCGCCTGTACCAGATAATTCAAAAAACGTTCCACCGGAACCGGACTACAGACAGGAACTGGTGGGACAGCGCAAATCTAATAGGCAATTAAAACGACCTGCATATCTACGTGATTACGTTACCGCACCCCTCAAACGGAACCTAGGGGGGAGGGGTGTTATGAACTAATAAAGGCGTTTGATAAAGTTTTAACAACCTTAAGTAAAAAGCAGGGTTCTAATCCTGCACTTCTGATTGGCCGATAATAGCGACATTGGATTGGTCCTTTCTGGGAAATCTGATTGGCTATTAACGGGCCAACTCTCATTGGTTCAAGGGTTTAACACTTCCATGTTTTTCATTGGCTAATAGGACAGCAGACAACCCTATAAAAGGGCTGCCACTGCCCTAGGTGATTGCTCTGTTCAGTATGCTTAATAAAGAGTAAAGTTAATTAATAAAGTTCACTGTTCACTGCCTCGTCTCCGCTCCTTGCACCCATGCACAGAACATAACAGCTGACTCAACCTTGAGCCAGTGAGAATCGAACTGCTGAAAGCCGGCAGTCAGCAGAAATAGCCTGCGGTACTGCATTCTAACCACTGCGCAACCACGACTCCTATATAGGTATTCAGTCACCAAACCAATGTTCTTCAACTTTGGCAATTTTAAGATAGATGGACTTTTGTTTCCATGCTAGCTGGGGAATTCTGAGAGTTGAAGTCCATTCATCTTAAAGTTGTCAAGGTTGAGAAACTTTGCACTGGACATTCTACTCAACAGGAGCTGGATTGGTGGCTTTGAGGAAGACATCAAGACTCTCAAATAAGCAATGTTTAAAGAACTTTTCTGAAAAGCAACAAAACTCCCAGCAAACTGTGATGTAAAAAAAGTAAATGCAGTTTAATGATGCTTTTTTGTTGATTTATAATACATAGCTGTGAAACAAGGCCTTGCTTGATTCTTTATGGTACAGTACATTGTGTATTTGGCTTGCTGGTTTGTTCTGATAATGATGAAGATGTGCTGTTCTTGAACTGGAGGGAACTCTTCTTCTCGTATTCAATTTCTTAAATAATCAAGACATAAATACCTTTAAAATACTGGATAACATTACCAGAACTCGATGTGACAGAGGAGGCAGGAGACAGACCAAGAAAAAGCAAAACTTGGTTTTTGTGTGAAGAAAAAAACTATCTGTATTTTTCACCTGCAACCTCTTCATGCCGTATGAGGAATTATTCATGCAGTACAAAAGAAATCATGGATTAATTATTCCCCCTTGATTAAAATAGTTAAAGTCATATGTGTGGGTCAAAACAGGGAGGAATTAAAACCAAGGAAGGGAAAACAGTTAACTCAGTTATACTTGATGAGCTGTCAAATAATTGGCACCATCTATGCAAACAAATTAAGCCTTAGGCTTTGTCACTAGAATTACACTCTCCTTTTATTCAAGTTGGGCTCCTGATGACCATGGAGGTTTATGGAGGTAGTCCTTGACTTACAACCATTTGTTTAGTGACCGCTCAAAGTTACAATGGCACTGAAAAAAGTGACATGACCGTTTTTCACTCTTCAGAAAGAGTAACATGATAGCAGGGTTCCAATACCTCAGGCATGTGTTTCTGGCTTCCAGAGAGCCTCCGGAGCCCGGGAAGGGTGAAAATGGCCCCCTCACAGCCCCTTTTCACTCCCAGGGTGGTGCAGGAGGCCAAACAGGTCATGCCCACCATAGTTGTGTCCACCCAGCAACCAGGCAGAGAACTGGTTGTTAAAGTATTTGAAGCCCACCCTGCCTGTTCTCCAAAGCTCCTGAAGTCAGGACAAGAAGCAATGGGTGGAAACTAATCAAGGAGAGAAGCAACCTAGAACTAAGGAGAAATTTCCTGATACTGAGAAGAATTAATCAGTGGATGGACTTTCCTCTAGAACAGTGGTTCCCAAACTTTTTCAGTCCATTTCCCCCTTGGTGCTACAAACTCATCCTCAATGCCCCCCACCCAGGGGCGGGATTCAAATTTATGTGGGCATGGCCTAATTTGAGGGTGTGGTTTGCTGCTAATGTGACTGAGTGGGCGTGGCTTGCTGGTCATATGACTGGGTGGGTGTGGGTTGCTGGTCACATGACTGGGTGAGCGTGGTTTGGTGACTGGCAAACCAAATACAAGTGGTCCTCACTTAACAGCCAGTTCCTTAGCAAGTGTTCTAATTTATGACTGGCCTCCCCAGAAATACTTGACCTGTTTTTGGAGTTTTGACAGCTATGCACACACACACACACACACACACACACACACTTCTAACTCTTCTGGAGCAGGTCATTGGAATAGAATTGGCAAAGCATCTCTGATTAGATTCTAGTAGTGAATAAAATCTAATCAGAGATGCTTTACCGATTCTTGTTGATTTGTTTTATTTGTATTTCTTTATTTTATGTTGCTGAATTGCATTGACATGTGTGTCCCTTCTTGTGCATACCCCAGAAGCTTTTGTGATTCTTTGCAGCAAAAATTACCGACATCTGGCTTTGCTCGACTTTTCAAACATGCCAGCACTGCTGCATTCTAGGTGCCGGCTCTGCAGGTCCACCCCATTGAGCCCACTGCACCGGAAGGACCTGCCCAAGCAAGTCTGAGCAGAGCGGTGCACCAAATCAATGGGGTGAGCCTGGGAAAGGGAAAGAGAGAGAGAGAAAAGAAAGAGAGAAAGAGAGAAGGAAGAAAAGAAAGAGAAAAGGGAAAGAAAGAAAGAAAAAGGGACAAAGAAAAGGGGGGCATGGAGGGATGGAAGGGGGAGAGGGAGAGAGAGAGAGAGAGACCTGATGCATCAGATTGAAATGAGGCCTAGTTTAGAGGCCCTTTTCCACATTGAAACATCTTTGCCAGCATCTTTGCCAGCACATTGAAACATCTTTGGCTTCTATTAATTAAAGGTTTTGTGGACGAAACATGGCCAAGACTATCAGGAAGCTCTCACATTTTGTTGAGGCTTTAAACAGGATCCATTGGACCAGATCTCCACCCTAAAAAACTACTTCTCCCCAATGTATTACAGTGCCAATTCTGAAGAAGGCAAAACCAAAATGTACTGGTAAATTACAAGGAGAACACACACACACACACACACACACACACTCCCTTCTAACCCTGCTGGAGCAGGTGATTGGACTAGAATAGATATTTCATTATCTTTCTTCTCCCTCCCTCCTTCCTTCTTTATTTCTTTTTCTTTCTGTCCCTTCCTTCCATCCCCCCTCTTTCTTTGCCCCCTTTTCTTTCTTTCCCTTTTCTCTTTCTTTTCTTCCTTCTCTCTCTCTCTCTCTCTCTCTCTTTCCTCTCTCTTTCCCTCTCTCAGGCTCACCCCATTGACTTCGTGCACCACTTCGTTTGGACTTGTTTGGGCAGGTGCCTCTGAAGCAAGGGGCTCAATGGGGTGGAACGCGGCGGCGGTGGGATGTTTGAAAAGGAGAGCAAAGCCACTCTGGCTTTGCTGTCCTATTCCCAATGCTGCGTTCGGGGCGGAGCTCCTTGCGCTGGAGCGTGCAAGTCAATGGGATGATCCTGTGGGCAAAGTCCATGTACTCTGATCCCTGGTTTTTGCATTAACACCATTCTGACTTTGATAGTCCATTATTTCAAGGTCCGTTGCAATCAGGAAGGAACAGCAAGTTAAAAGAATTATCTATAGAGGGTTTTTTTTAAAGTTAGTTATAAATAAGTTGAACCATATAGCAGTTCCAGAAAATGTGTGATGCCCCAGAGTGGGGTACAAAACAAACACAGTCACAGAAAACAGGTGAAGCCCCTTTTATTTCTTCACTTTGCTTCCAAACTCCGAATATCCTTGACGGAAGTAAAAAAAACTCCCACACAAACAGTTACAAGAAGAAGGGAAAAAGCAACACAAGCCAAGCAAGATAAGGGCCGGAGGACTTCCACAGATAACACACACTGGGAAGGATGCAAAACTCAGAGAGGGATCATAAACTAGAGATATTTCCACACTTTGTTTCCTACTCTTAATTCAGTTGTCACAGCTGCAGCCCATGAAGAGGATCAAGGCCCTCTCCTCCCAAATAGACCATGTCTCTCCTTTATCCTCTACTTCCTGTGTTCCCTAGAATGTAGAGGGGATGGTCCTGGGTCCTCCTCTGACTGCTCAACTGGCCTCTGCTCTTCCCCAGCCTCCTCCACAACTTCTGGAGCCACACTCCCACTCTGCTGGCTTTTCACTGTCTTTTTCATCAACACCATGACACTAAATCTAATGGTGAAAAGAACTTGGACAAAAAACAAAGATCCTGTTGAGAGGAACAAGGAGTTCTTATAGTAGTTGCAACCCAGTATTATCTGAAGAAGGTGGAACTATCAGATTACTGACCTGGAACTCAACCTGCAAAACTACTGCTCTTCTTTGGATATCATGGGATTCTGGAAATCTCTGACCTCAAAATTATAGAAAGAACGGGTTTGGAGAAAGCTGACCCTTTCCAACAGTCCAACAACTATTTTCCAGGACCTAGTAAGAAGATTGTTTCTATCACCTGTTGCCACCTAATCCATTAAAAACTAGAAATATGAGGCTTCCGGTTTTGCGTGGCTTCAGCGGCAGCAGGAATTCGCGACTGCTCGCGATTCCTGCTGCGCTTGCTGCCAAGGTGCCCCCGATCCAAATGGGTATGGGGGATATAGCTGCCCTCTAGAGGCAGCTGAAGAGAGAGGGGATCCGGACAGGGGTTTGGGGGTGTCGCAGACCCCCTCCTCAGCCGGAAAAAACCCTTTTTTCCAAGGTGGTGGAGCAGCGGTCAGTGATGGCTGCCACAAAGAAGTCTGCAGCCGGGTGAGATTTGTGCTGGAGGAAGCAGGAGAAGTGAAAGTGCTGGCTGAGCTGAGACAATAACAATTCTTAAATACCCTGGAAACTGAGCTGCTTGAATTGCCTGAGGATACATTGTTTCCCAAAGAAGATTGGAAAGCGGTGGTGAAAGCTGTCAAGGGAAAGTTTTTTTTTTCTTCACTCTCCCTCCCCATAGAAATAGCAGACGGAGATCTGGAAAATCTACTTGGGCACCGAAGGTAATTCAATTTGAAATTTAAAGCCAAGGGATAAAAGATTTCTGGACATTGGATTTAAAAAAAAAAACTTAAATTTCTTTTTATTTTTTATTAGGGGAAGGGAAGAGATAAAGACTCATTATAAGATTGTACTGAAGGAGATTGCTTTGAGCCTATAAGAACAGGATTAAAAGACATTAAGACTTCTAGAAGATCATCTTGGAAGTGTGTATTTGAATTCTACCCTAGGAGGTGAAAATATAGGAAGAAGAAAATGCTAAATGAAACTGTTTGCTCTGATTTGGTTGGCTTTGTGACTTTGAGATTTCTGTGAAATTTTGTTTAAAAAAAGGACTAAAGACATTAGGGTTGCGTTAAAAAAGAAAGAAAGAAAAAATGGCATTATCTTTTGAGGGACTACAAATGGAATTTCAAAAACTGAAAAAAGAAGAGAAGGGCTCTTCTGGATCTATCTTTCACTTTTTGGAAATGGCAATTTCTACCTATCAAGAAATACGACAACGACAGGAAGACTGGGATGAAGGAGAAGAAGCCATCTTTAATGGNGAAAGCAACAGAAAAGAGAAATACAACAGAGAGGGAAGACTAAGACAGTGAAATTGGAGAGATGGGGGGGTCAAAAAGTTAGAATGGAGAAGAAAGAAAGGGGGAAAGGAAAGAGAAATCATAAAGGCTTTAAACA
>BHEV01013949.1:0-12445 GCA_004319985.1 Emydocephalus ijimae
GCCTGGATGTCCATCGTGCAACATTTTTAAAACTTTATGTTGCAATTTCTCCGGGATGACAACTCTGTCTCCCCACAAGATTTTGCAGCCCTTTTGGGAGAATAGTTCTGTCTGTCGATTCCTGAACGGCCTGAAAGTGTCGTTGGGTGCGCTGTCCGGCCAACCCCGTTCCACCCAGCTGAGGACTCGTGCCAAAGAAGGGTCCTTTTTCGTNGGGCGGTGTTGCAGTTGGTAATCGTATGCGGCTAAAAACTCCGACCAACGTGTCATTCTTGATGATAAGATGTGGGGAGTTAGTTTGTTTCCCGCTAAAATGCCAAGTAGCTGTAATTATGGCAAAGGGTCTCCCATACACATATTCATGGAAACGTTTAATTGCGGATACAATGGCGAGAGCCTCTTTATCAAGTTGGCTATAGTTCCTTTCAGTTTTAGACAAAGTTCTTGAAAAGAACACAATTGGTGCCTCATTTCCGTTTGGCAGGACATGGCTTAAAATGGCTCCCACTCCAAATGGTGAGGTGTCACAGGTAACCGTTAGGGGTAGAGTCTCGTTGTATTGTATCAATACAGCATCAGAAGTTAAGAGGTCTTTTACTTGTTGAAANCAGGAAGGCTTGGAGGTCTGTCTTATTTCTAGGCCTTGGGGTGTTTTTGATTGTGGTCAGTTTTTTTTCGGTGGGGTGGATTCACTGTTTGTCGAGAAGGTATCCCAGGAACTCCACTCTCTCTGTACAAAGTTGACACTTGTCCCTTTTTACCTTCAGGCCAGCGTCTTTAAATTTTTGAAGAACGCTTCTGAGTCGTTGTCCTAATAACTCTTTCGTCGGGGCAGCTATTAAGACATCGTCAAAATAAGGCACGATGCCTTTTATGCCTTGTAATAATCTCTCCATCAAACTTTGGAAAATGCCTGGTGCCATGCTTACTCCGAATTGGAGTCTATTGCACTTGAAGGCACCTCTATGTGTAACTATTGTCTGGGCTTCTGCAGTCATCGCATCTACGGGTAGCTGTTGGTACGCCTGAGCTAAGTCCAATTTCGTAAATATTTTTCCGCCACCCAGGGAGTGAAGAAGGTGTTGGACCACCGGTACTGGGTAAGCGCTCTGCTGAAGTGTGTGATTTAGGGTGGCCCAGTAATCGCCACAAATTCTTAACGAGCTATCTGGCTTTATGGGTGTTAGTATCGGAGTTTCCCATCGGGCATGGTCAATCGGTTCCAACACACCCTGGGCTATCAATTTGTCTAGTTGCTCATCAATCTTTGGCTTGAGGGCAAAAGGCACCCGACGAGGCTTAAGGTGAATGGGAGCCACCTCGGGACTGATATTAAACAATATAGGGGTCCCCTTGTACTTGCCTAATGTTCCTGTGAACACGTCCTGGAATTCCTGGATGAGGGCCTCTTCCCAGTCATCGCTTCCAGTTTGGTATATGCCAGCTAGTTCAATTCCGAGTGGGGTGAACCACTGTAACCCTAACAAACTGGGCCGGTCACGATCAATGACAGTCAGGGGAAGCGTCGCAGTGCGGTCCTTGAAGGATACTTGGACATGGCTGGAACCGACAACCAGAATTCTGTTTCCCTGGTAGTCTTTTAGGATGATTCTTTGAGTGCTGAGGTCCTGGCAACAGANTTTATGCAGATCTTTCTTGCATCTAGCGATGAAGCATGGCTGATAGTAATAGTTTGGTGTGCCTCTTGTCATCTCGTTGAAGTGGCAGGTGCTCGATTTCTGTAATAGTGGTTGTTCCATTGGTGGTTCAGGCGGTCCCGATTTCCAGGTGGTTTGCCTGTCTCCCGGTGGAGGTTATTCTCCCTCCAGCTTGGACTGGACTCTCGCTTGCTTCTGCAGACCTTTGCGATGTGGCCTCTTTTCCCACAGGAACGGCAGAGTGCGTCGAGGAATTTGCAGTCCAATCACGGGTGGTTGCGGGTGGCCCCGCAACCAGCACATTGGCACGGAAGTCTCTGGTTCCTCTGCTCTCGTTCCGAATGGAGCCGGTTGACCTCCTCTTCCTCACTGTCTGAGGATGACTCGAGGTCTTGATGATGGGCGGTAATAGCGTGCCTCTCAGAGGAGAGCAGACTATCGCTAGTGAGTGGGTGGTGCGGTGCGTTCGCTCGGCGCATTCGAGCGGCTGACTTCCTGGTTGCTTCTGCGGCAGTAGCATCAGCGATGACATCTGCAAGGCTGATGTCTCCTTTCGCCATGATTTTGCTCTGCGATGCGTGGTCATCTAATCCCAGAACTATGCAGTCTCTCAGGGCTTCCTTGAGGTTTGCAAAACCAGAGAGTCCTCCCAGGTTTTGGAGATCGGCTACGAAGTCCCCAATGCTCTCGTTCTTCCATTGGTTCCTCTGGTAAAACTCGTGTCTTCGTATCAGTGTAGGCACTACGGGTGCGTAATGGGCCCGGAGGATTGGGGCGAGGGTATCCACCGGTTTGGCAAGTGCTTTAGCCATTTTAAAAATGGCGGGGCCGCAGTGGGTCAGGAACACTGCTCGTTTCTTGACAGGCGTATCATCTTTCAGATTGTTGGTCTCCAGGAACATCTGGAAACGGTCTATATATGAGTCCCAGTCTTCATTTGCCAGGTCAAATGGGTGGTATGGTGCCGCTGGTCATTCTGCCGTTTGTTGCGTGCGCTCTCAGCCACGTGCTCTGTCTTGTTCGATGAGTATCTAGTCAACTCTATCGTCTCCGCATCCCACCCTCGTTGCCAGTGTTAAGTCCTGAGCATGGGCGCAAGGAACGGAGATGAGACATTGAACCGTGACTTCAACTTTTTATTCGTGACTTCAGAACAGAGCAAAATACTTGGGCAGCAGCAGCTCTTTTATAGAGCTGGCTGCTGTCAAAACAACCAATGATTTGAGTTTACCGCTTTAACAAGCGTCCAATCAGAGAGGCCTGCTGTCAGCCAATCAGATTGGCCAGAAACGACCAATCACAACTCGCTGTTCGCGGGCCAATGAGAAGTGCAGGATTACGAGCCTGCTGTTAAAGTAAAGCTATTAGGGTTGTTACTGATGCGTTGGCTTAGTCCATAACAGGGGACACCACTGTCGACAGGTACAGAATTTGATAGGACGCTCCCAATTTTGACCATTTGTTGTCTGTTTGACAGGAATGCTTCTATCCAGTTATGTAGGTGTCCAGAGATACCGTCAGATTTTAGTTTTAGTAGTAGTTTGTCATGTACCACTGAATCAAAGGCTTTACAGAAGTCTATGTGGATTGCGTCTATTGCTTTGCCCTGATCGAGTTGTGTTGTCCATATGTTTTTGCAGTGTAAGAGTTGCAGATTACATGATAGTTTTTTCCTAAATACAAATTATTTATTATAGAGTAGGCTTTTTTGTTTCAAAGTGGAGGATGATGAATTGGTTAATAATTGATTCCATGACTTTACAGGTGACAAAGCATAAAGAGATTGGTGTGTAATTTTCAACTAGGCTGAGCTCTCCCTTTTTGAAGATGGGGATGACTGTGGCTTGTAACCATAGTTTTGGCAAGGAGCTGGTCCTGAAAGATTTTTCAAAGATTATACTTAGAGGTTCAGCTATGGCCGTGGATAGCTTTTCTAAGAAGTAGGCACATATTCCGTCCGGTCCAATAGATAGAGATGGTTTTAGATAGCACAGTGCTTTTTCAACAATGTCTTCTGTAAAATCAATTTGTATTAGATCATTGTAGTTGTCTGTGGTTCGACTAGGAAATACTGGGCATAATCCATTGCTGTTT
Source organism: Emydocephalus ijimae (assembly GCA_004319985.1). NCBI lineage: Eukaryota > Metazoa > Chordata > Lepidosauria > Squamata > Elapidae > Emydocephalus > Emydocephalus ijimae. Next base: position 3,753 of record BHEV01013949.1, read on the forward strand.
ACAAATACTGAGCTAAAGAATGTGTTAAAGAGGTTGACTTTAATAGTGTCATCGTTGTAGTCTTTACTATTAGGTTCTTTCAGGGGTGGGATGGACCTTGAGTCTTTTAGTTTGTTGTTTATAAAATTGTAGATAAACCAGAAATTTACCACAGATGTGATCAATGGCTAGCTCAGAATAACCTCATTCTTACTTTGATAGATCATGCATAATGAATTAATTACTCAAGCCACATTTTTCATAATTTAAAAATTGTTTAAAGAAATAAAAAGAATTGTTTTGTTATTTATAGGTAGTTGTGTTTACGCTATTTGTCAGTTGACCAGTTACATGATATCAAATTGTAGACTGCTTGGTTATAATTTTGGGCAAATATTTTTAAAAATAATATTCCAAGTATTTAAAAAATATTTTTGAGGAGTTTACTATTGCTATACCTTATTTATACAAAAAATTTATAAGGCAGTATCAAGGAGAAAATAGTTCTAATTCAAACAATAAAATAAATAATAATAAATAAAATAAGAGAGACAGTTCAATATAATAGTGAAGGCAGATGTGTCAAACTCGCATCATCATGGCAGCATCACATGATGTATCACAACTTTTTTCCCCTTTGCTAAATGGACCATGAGTTTGACAGCCTGGATTAAGGTGTTGACCTGCAAACCAGGAGATTGTGAGTTCTAGCCCTACCTTAGACAAAAAAAAGTCAGCTAGGTGATTTTAGGCCAGACTCAGCTCACCTCACCTCATAGGATTGTTGTTGTGGAGAAAATTGGTGGAAGAAGGAATATTAGGTAGATTTGCTTTCCTATGTTATGAAGTATGCTACCTATGTTATGAAGCAATAATACGGTAGGATATTAAAAAATTAATAAATAACTAAAATAAAATAAAATATACTTGGAAAGTTGGCTTAGATGCAACTTGCTGAATTCCTACCAGCCTTAGCCAGCATGACAAATTTGAGAGGTGAACTAACGATTCCTCACCCTTCGTCCTTTTTTTCCCCTTCTGTTTAATCATACTTATTTCTTGAACTGGCTGGACAAGTCCACGTAGTTTTCTTGACAATGTTTGTCAGAAGTGGTTTGCCATTGCATCCTTCCTAGGGCTGAGAGAAAGTGATTAGCTTAAGATTATCCAGCTAGTTTTATGCCTAATGTAGGACTAGAACTCATGGTCTTCGGATTTCTGGTTTGATACCTTAACCATTGCACCAAGTTAATTCTCATACCCTTTGTCTAGGATCATGCTTATCCTTAAAAGAGTCATTCACCATCATTGTCTACTGTTCCATTATGACTATGGAAAAGAAAAAGATTTTCAAAGCAGCAGATCTGAAGGGAAAAAAATGGGTAGATAGTTTATCTTAATTACTCCAGGAAACAATTTCTCAAAGATAAGACTCCACCTTAGTAACAGCAATAGCATGGCTGCTGAAAATATCCTAGGTAGCAGTTTGTTGGTATATTTGAAAATATTTATAACCTGCTCAGACCCTGGATATTGTAGACAAAGTCAAAAAGGGGAAAAAACAGATAGCCCACTATATTGTCAAAGGTCACCAAGAAATATTGTGTGTGCCCTTGGCACACAAATATCCACACAAATATCGCATGTTGATTGGTATGGTGGATGTCATTTTCGCAGATGTGGCTCAGCCTGATCCATCACATATTGTTGCCTTAAATGCACACAACTTTTTGAAGAACAGTGGTCTTTTTGTTATCTCCATCAAAGCCAACTGTATTGATTCAACAGCAGCCCCTGAAGCAGTTTTTGCTTCAGCAGTTTTGCTTTACTTCTGAAGCAGTCAGAAGTAAAGAAAATGCAGCATGAACACATGAAACCCCAGGAACAACTGACTTTGGAGCCATATGAGAGAAATGATGCTGTGGTGGTTGGCATATACAGGCCACCACCTAAACCGAAGAAGCAAAACACATAAATAATTGATGCCAATTGCTATTGGGGCAAAAGGACTTTTCTTACTTCTTTTTATGTCAGGATTCTTGCTATTGCCTGGGACTCGACAATTAGGGAGTCTAAACAAACGGTCAAACATGGACTGAAAATATAGACTGCTTGTGAAATGCTAGCAAGGGTGGAACCAATCATATCTCTGGGTGAAAGGCATTCCTTAAAGTAGGGGCTACTATCCATATCTTTTTCTTTGGGGATTTAATTTAAGTGAGAGAAACCAGCCATGCTGAAAATCTCTGGAGAGCAGATTGTAGGAAGAAAGGCAAGAGAGTAACAGACAGCTATTGAAAGTCAAAGGATTGCAACTACACTTTACTCCCTCCACCCCTAAGATTTTTTTTTTTTTTGACATTTTCCTTTTCTATGAAAGAATGTCCTCTTTCACCAACTTGAATGAGGACTGGTGGGAAAAAAGATGCAAGAAGATTTCTTTATCCATCACTAACTTAGCTTGAACCTATGGGAAAACATCCCTGCATACAATACTGCAACTCTTCCTTGTTCAAAAGCAATATTTGGGCTTTCTCATCTCATTTCCCGAGTTTTAGAATTTTTAGGCATAATGGGATTAAAGAAAGAGGAATTCTTTTGGAACTGCTTAGATGTATTGCCCAAAGTTACATTTAATATGAAATTTCACCTGAAAGGATATGGGAGTAGGGACTCTACTCCATGGTGTAAGGAGGACTCATTCTTCTATTTTAAGATGAAGCAAGGTTGAAGTCATGAGCAGAGCCATGAGATCAACATAGCACCAAAGATTATCAGTCGTTAACCTGAATGACTCTTTAAAAAGTTTGTAATTTGTAGTTAACCAGTTAATTATTCCTTCCATCCTTGATATGAAATCTTTATGGAATTGTACATGCCTCCACTTTTTATGCATAATCATGCACAAAGGTTTCATAATACTAAAATGTGTATATTTCAATTAATTATAAACGATATTCATGTGATTTTAAACTTGAAATTCAGTTGAATAAATTCAGCAAAATAAGCAAGACATGCCTACTTATATTTCCCCATTATATGCTTCTGTGACAATTCTTTTAGGCAAATGGAGCATCCAAATCCTACTGCATACCATGGCTTTCAAAGTTGTAATACTATCTGTTTCATTGCTGAGAGAAAATGCACACTGCTCTACTTTCCCAAAAGTTAGAAACCCCAAGCTAGGCAGTTTTCCAAAAGCTTTGTAAAACTATTTCGAAAGGATTCAAAGATTGCGGGTGAAATGGGCTTGTGAAACTGACTTAAGCATGGGGCAACTCCATTAGGAGAACATAGGAGGAAGAAAAGCAAGGGACTTATGATCTCGGAAGTGTGAGGTTCTTACAACATCTGGCAATCGTAAGATTGCCATTTTAACAAGCAAAGTCAATAGGGAAACTGGTAGAAAGTTGCAAATGGTGACCATGTGACAGCATGCTTAACTAGTGTACATGATTAACAACAGCAACCACAAGTGAAACTACCATGACTAAAAGGAATGTTTACATGATATCACACTTTATAACTATGTTGTCTAGTAATGCAAATTTTAGTCGTAATTGCTATTGTTAACAAAGACCAATGATTGAACCTGGGCACATTTTCATAGCAAGATGATTGAAAATCTTGCAATACCATCAATCATCAGTCATACCTTTCTTTTCTAATGGACTCATTTCTCCCACAGTTATAAAGCATGTTCCTGTTGCTCGTATTCTGAATATAGTGGATATTACACCACCGTGTTGGTTACTAATCAGTGTCCACCTTTTGGAATTACACTTTGTGATGTCTGTCTTCTAGCTAAAGAGATCCCAGAGCAGTCCTGCCCAATTTAAGTATTGTCAGTAGATACTTCATTTCAATATATGAATAAGCTGTGTTATTATACACCAGAATTGCAAGCTTAACATAAGAAAGAATTATTTGCCCGAAACCTGTTTGCCTGATGATATATTTGTTTAAATTTGTAATTATATTAACATATAATTTATATTGTCGATGGCTTCAAAGTAATAAGAACCATAGCTTGCACTTAATTCTTTAATGTTGTGCTAAAATAGTCTGGTACTATTATAGTATATACTTGCTGCTTTAACCAGTAGGATTCTGCAGATTGTAAGGTGTGGGTTTTATATGCCCATGAAAGATATAAATGAAATTCACTATCATGGAGGGGGCATTAGGTTTGGCATGTAAATGAGACATGTAAACATTTGTGTGATAAATAAACATCATAAAGCTAATATAAGAACATTTAAAACAGCTTTAAATATCATTTTGTATTTCCAATATTAATTTTTCAAAGGTAAAACCTATTCTGTCTGGAATAGAAGAATAGGCATATGATTACAATGCCTCCCATTCATTTCAAGACCACAACTTGTAGAAACTCTACAAACAAGGAAAAAAGAAAGCTATTAAGAAAAGCTATTAAGTTATGAAGTGCCCTCTTACAACAAAAAGTTACAATAATACCAGTGGCAGAGGTCAAGAACTTGAGAAGATGACAATGTATTGAATTGGAAATTAGCAATATTTACACAGATTGGGCAACCTTGACATAGTTTGATTTATTTCAAATGCAATTATTTTGTCATATTCAGGATGCTTGTCTCTGCTGATAAAATAATAGAAACATGGCATAAACAGAAACTCATCACCATAGCTATAAATTGCCTTCTGGTAGAATAGAATTTTGAATGTGGAATTCAGTCTTATGGGCAATTATTCTATGTCATGGTGTAGGTGATAAACTTGGAGGTTTATCTGTGTCCGAGTGGCCTCAGTGACTCTCTAAAAGAACACAAATGAGCAGCCGTTTGCAAGGATTATTAATCCTTCCATTCCCCATCACCCAGTCAGAGATGAAGAAGCTTCTTGGATGAGAAGTAAAATGTCTTTAAAGAAAAAAACAAGAAAGTCCAGTTCCTTCTGAAAAAGCACTTTTGGGACAACCATGACCTGGATGACTGAGGATCTCCATAGACTACTAGTGGTATCTGTTGTGAATTAATAAAAGTGCTTAAATAAAGATTATTAAAACCTTTAGAAAAGTGCAGGGTTCTGGCCCTGCACTTCTGATTGGCTGATAATAGCAACATCTGATTGGTCCGTTCAGGAGGATCTGATTGGCGATTAGCGGGCCTCTTTCATTGGTTAAGGGAACTAACGCTTCCCGTTTCTTATTGGTTACTTGATCAGCAGCTTGCCTATAAAAAGGGCTGTTGCTGCTGTAGTTTTTGCTCTGTTCCACAATGTTAAGTAAAGAGTTGAAGTTCACTGTTCATCGTCTCGTCTCCAATTCTTGCGCCCATGCGCAGAACATAACACTGGCGATAAGGATGGGATCTGTAGTGCTGACTGAGCACTACAGAGCACTAAACAGAGCACGTGGCTGAAGACGTACCAATGACTGAACCATGTCCAGCAGCGTCATGCCATCTGCTCCATTCGACCCGGCACAAGAGGACTGGGACTCATATATGGACCGATTCCAGATGTTTCTGGAGACCAACAACTTGATGGATGCCACTACCGGAAAGAAGCGAGTGGTATTCCTAACTCACTGCAGGCCGACCGTGTTTAAGATGGCCAAGGCACTAGCTAAACCGGCTGAGGTGAAGTCCATGGACTGGGACGTCCTCGAGCCCCTTCAACGGGCCCACTATGCACCAACCATATAAACGCTTGTCCGCAGACATGAATTTTACCAGAGAGATCAGCGGAAGGGAGAAAGCATTGCAGATTTTATTGCGGATCTCCGGAATCTAGGAGGCCTCTGTGGGTTCACCAACCTTGAAGAAGGCCTGAGAGACCGAATAATTCTGGGATTAGAAACTCCACACATACAAAGTAAGCTGATGGTGAAAGGCAACATCAGCCTTGCAGATGCCATCGCTGACGCTACTGCGGCAGAAGCAACCAGGAATCCATCATCAGGAAATTGGACAGATTATTCGCAACCCGTTGGCTACCAGACGTGCTGGTATCCGACAACGGCCCCCAGTTTACCGCGCTTTCCTTTGAACAGTATTTGGCGGACCGTGGTATTCGCCATGCGCTAACTTCGCCGGCTCATCCTGCGGCCAATGGAAGAGCCGAGCGCATGGTACAATTTGTCAAAAAGACCCTACATAAAATGGACTATGGCGATATTGAAGATAAGATTAACCGGATACTCTTTCTTCAACACATCACTCCACACAGCGTCACCAACAAGACTCCAGCTGAATTGTTAATGGGACAAAAACTCCGCTCCCACCTTGACCGACTACACCCATCGTACGAACCAGAAAAACCACACGGATCCAGTGGAAAATGCTGCGAATTCCAGATAGGCGACTTAGTCTTCGCTAGAAACTTTTCTGGTGATCCTTTGTGGGTTGAGGCAACTGTAATCCAAGTCACAGGACCCGGGTCGTACTGAGTAAAAAGTCGCGACCGAAGAATATGGAAGCGCCATATTGATCAGCTGTGTTCAAGGTTGCAACCTGGTTTCTGCGACTCCGGTAATTTCCAAACTGAGGGGGGAGGAGATGCCGAGGAGGCCGAGTTCGAAATGGCAGAAAGCACGAGTGGAAGAAGTGAGCATTCAGACTTAACGCATGAAGAAGGATCAGAGAGGGTGGTCAACTTGCCTCAAAGAGACACCTCGTCAGAGGCAAGCCCACAAAGGCTAGAGGACAACGAGGACATTAGCAGCACCTAGTTTTTAAATGAAGGACCGGAGGCACCCTACTCGCCAGAAAACATCCCATCCAAACAAGATTATAGACAAGTACTGGGGGGACAGCGAAAATCTAATAGACAATCTAAACAACCTGCCTACCTCAAAGATTACATCACCGCACCCCTTAAACGGAACCCGGGGGAAAGGGGTGTTGTGAATTAATAAAAGTGCTTAAATAAATATTATTAAAACCTTTAGAAAAGTGCAGGGTTCTGGCCCTGCACTTCTGATTGGCCGATAATAGCAACATCTGATTGGTCCATTCAGGAGGATCTGATTGGCTATTAGTGGTCCTCTTTCATTGGTTAAGGGAACTAACGCTTCCCGTTTCTTATTGGTTACTTGATCAGCAGCTTGCCTATAAAAAGGGCTGTTGCTGCCGTAGTTTTTGCTCTGTTGCACAATGTTAAATAAAGAGTTGAAGTTCACTGTTCATCGTTTCGTCTGCAATCCTTGCGCCCATGTGCAGAACATAACAGTATCTTTCTAGTATATTTGTTTGAACAGAGATTTTGTTGGGGAATGATATATATATTGTAAAATTGAGGAAATAGGATTTCTGCACTTTGAATTGTGCCACGTCAACTGGATCCATGTCCCACTTAGTTTTTGGGTTGCCAGGCAAGCTGGAATTAAGAATTAGGAAGTGCTTTGGTTTTGTATGATTTTATGATTTGTTATAAAATAATTTAATTCAATAATAGTTATCTCGTTTAAGTATGAATTAGTTAAATTATAGTCAAATGATTGTTTAATAATGATATTAGGATATTCAACTGATTATTGACAATGTGAGTTATTATATAATGTAATTGTTTTGTTGACTGTGAAATGAATGCACTGAAAGGAGTGGTAAACCAACCGATACACTGTAAATTTATGAAGAAGGAGGTTTTTTATGTTATGTTTTATGTTTTGTGTGTTTTTGTTTGTTGTTAAAATCAATAAAACCTTTAAAAAAAAAAAAGAATTAGGAAGTGCTTCTTTGAGGGAAAGTTGCCACCTGCATTGAGGGAGATATTAGTGCACCTCCTCCTGAAAAGATTCTCTCCCAGTTCAATCATGTTAGACAACTCTCTTCAAACTTCTGATAGATTTTGGAAATGATAGTAGAATTTTAGCTGAGAAAATGATAATCAGCCTCTTCTAGTCATAATTTATCATTTAATACACATTAAACAATTGAATTAACATAGCTAATCTGGCCCAAGCTCTCACCCTGGCTGGCTCTGTGTCTAAGGAAGGAGTAGAAATCATGGTCTCTTGGTTTCTAGCCTGGTACCTTAACTGCCACACCAAACTGGATCATTAAGTGGGTAATGCTGATTAAAAACAAAAAGTTTGAAGACACAGAAAATGTAAGAAGTTAACTAAGGAGGCCCTTACCTTTCTTGTGCTAATTCATGCACTCTTTTTTTTTTTACAAATTTTTTATTGATTTTAAAGACAAACAAACCATCATTAACCATTAAATACATAAAACCTCTTTCCATTATTAATTTTACAAGTCAAGTAAAATATTATTTTATGCAACATAATTGTTTTACACCATTCCAATATAAACATATAAATATCTCTTAACAAATTTCTCATTATTTCTCTTTTCATATTCAATTTCATTGTTGTTATTATTTTCTATATTTATCCAGTTTATAATCATCATCTTCATTCCTCTCTGACTTGATTCCCATTATTCTCATCCAACATTCCCCCAAGGTTTTATTAATTCTCAAACAAAACATAGACACACAAAACACAAAAATATAAAACTTCTTTTAAGAAAGTAGTTTGGCCCCAAGATTACCTCTCTTTGTATGGACTTCAATTAAATTCGTGCTCATCTTGTATACCATTACCTATCTTATTTACCATTCTATATCTTCTATACAACTTCTCCCCACTTTTCGTTCCTCTTATTTCTATTTTATTTAATTCATTTTAATTTAAATCATTATATTTGTATTTTTTGTCCATTCTTTCC
>BHEV01013950.1:0-30765 GCA_004319985.1 Emydocephalus ijimae
GAAATGGTGTAGGGTCTCCAGCTTGGGCGGGGGGGGGGTTGGATTAGATGACCTACAAGGTCCCTTCCAACTCTGATGACCTGTTGTCATCCTGCGCCCCTGGACTGACCCAGCGTGCCAACATTGGCAGGGGAATGTCCTTTGGAAAGAGAGAAAAAAACCCAACTTCCCTTGGCTCTTGGGGGGGTGGGGGGGGGTTCGCGTCTCCCCACTGCGGAAGAGGGAGCGTCGCGCGCCTCCCCGCGCCCTCCCCCCTCCCCCCGGGCTGCGGGGAGGGGAGCAAGAAAGGAAGAACGCGACTTTCCCCGCAGTAGTCTGTTTGGAAGAGCAGAAAGGGGGGGCGGGGGGGAAAGAAAAAGCAGCGAGAAGCGGGGGAGCCAGAGAAAAATGAAACTAAAGAAAAAAATGACAATCTGCAACCTATAGGCGGGGATGGGGGGGGGGGAAATAGGGGTTTTGGGGGCTGGGAGGAGGGAAGGCAAGGAGAAGGTTGGTCGGTCCCTTTGCTGGGGCCTTCTCGGCCTTGGTGCAGGAGGAGGAAGGGGCGGAGGGGGGTTTGCCTCAGGCGGGCGGGTTGGATGGGTGCCGCAGTCTAGGCTGACTCCGGGCGGCTGGCGCTGGGCGGCAATTGGAGGGCAGAGTCCCTCCTGCAGTTTTTTTCGTGGTGGGTGGGTGCAAGGAGGCCTCAGACTGGCGCAGCGTGACTAAGCCTCCTTTGCCACCCCTCCCTCTCCATCCCTCCCCCCCCCGCCTTCCTCCTCCTCTCCCCCGCCTGGCAAACGCGCCTCCTTTCCATTCCTGTATCCGGACAGGCGCCAGCTAGGGAGAGGGGCGGGGGAGATTTAAAGCGGAAAGAATTGGGAGGGAGGGAGGGGGGCGGGGAAAGAATGTGTGTTGGGGGGGGAGAGGACCCTGGGGAGTTTGATGCGGCGACTGGCAGAAAAAGCCGGCTCTTTCCCGACGATCAATGAGGCTACGTGCCGTTTGGGGAATCACCCCACCCACCCCAAACCGCTGGAGGACGAATGGGAGCGTTGCATTCCTTTTGGAGTGGGGGTGGGTGGGTTCCGGCCAGACTGGGGACGCCCCCTCCCCCACCAACCCCTCCACCTCCCGGGCTGTCTCTCGACCCGCGTTGCAATGTTTCCCCTCTTGGCTTAATCTGGGGCCACCGCTCGAAGGACGAAATGTGGAACCGACCAGCTTTAAGATCCTACCCAACCTCCGTCGCTTATTGCCCTGTTAGCTCCCACGGCCCCCTCCTGCCCCGGCCCCACCGAGCCTTGGGGCTGCTTATCTGCCTTCCGGATGTTCTCTTGTCTCGTCTCTCCCTCCCACCCCCCCCCCGGGGGGAGAAATCCGCGATGGGGAGGCGCGCCGGGGAGAGAGAAACCCCCCCATATGCGCTCAAGGCGAGGGGCGCTGTCCAAGGTGCTGACCTCCTGCTTTTAATGACGGGCGTTTCCAAACCGAGAACTCCAAGATCCATCGGGTCGCAGGGATCAGAGATCGAAACTCTGACTGGGTTGGGGAGTTCTCGGTGGTCTCTTGCTTGGAGATGTTTCATTACTAGGTAACATCTGCAAGATGTCTGCAAGCAAATCCCTCAAGCTCAGAGAGAGCACCAAGGAGCCCACAGTCATTGTAGTCCTCCTCCTCCTCCTCCATCTCAACCTCACTCTCTTCTAGTACTGATGATATTACCTAGTAGGGTAATGAAACGTCTGGAAGAAAACCACCAAGTTCAGAGAACATCAAGGACCTCCCCAATCTCCTCCTCTTCCTCTTCCTCCTCCATCTCACTCTCTTCTAGTACTGATGATGTTATCTAGTAGGGTAATGAAACGTCTGGGAGAAAACCACCAAGTTCAGAGAACATCAAGGACCTCCCCAATCTCCTCCTCCTCCTCCATCTCACTCTCTTCTAGTACTGATGATGTTACCTAGTAGCGTAATGAAACATCTGGAAGAAAACCACCAAGTTCAGAGAACATCAAGGACCTACCCAGCCCTTTTCCTCTCCTCCTCCTCCCACTCCACAACCCCCACTCCCTTCTAGCACTAATGATGTTATCTAGTTTGACAGTGAAACATCTATAAGAAAAGCTGCCAAGCTCAGAGAGCACCCAGGACTCAACCCTGAGGTACATATGCCATCTTCTATTCAATATGGGATGTGTCTGGTTTCAGTCCTGTCATTAAACTACATTAAACAACATTAAACTGCTACCCTTTAACCCCATTTGATTGCCTAAGGCAACATTACTTGAGTTCATGCATCGGGCAGACTATAAAAATATAGGCTTGCATTTATCCTGGCTGAATTGACATAGAGCCCCCCCCCAAGCCAAAATTAAAAAAAAAATAGAGTATGACCTATAAGTATACTGTAGGACCCCAATAAGTCCTTTTCTTCAGTGCTGTTGTATCTTTGGCCACTAAATGAACTGTTGTTATGTCGAGGACTATACCTATATAAAAATATTCCCATTTTATTTTCCTGTAGTCAATATAGAAATAATTTGGCCTACTTTTCCTCCAGAGTTTTTTTCTTGTAATCTTCCATCTAAGTTCTATTTCAAAAAAAACCAAAAACAAATCCAGCCAACCTTGTCTAGATGTCTCCATCGGCTGCTATAAATACAATGCCAGCATCTGGAATGATCTTTAATCTCTTCATGCAAACTGCTTTTTAGCACCACCTATCATCTGGGTTTTTGCAAACTCACTTAAGACAGACAGGAAGATGAAGAGGGGGCTGAATTTGAACAAGCAACATTCTTGTTGCAGTTTGTGGTTGAAGTATCTTCTGCCGACCTGGTGCTTTAATAGCATCTTTCAGCCAGGTAGAAATAGGAAATAAAATTTAATGTAATACTCGAGAGCTGAGTTGCTGCAGTGTCTTTTCAAATAAGTCTGCAGTGGAATTGTCTTTTCATAACACACGGTGTTCAAACAAACGTGGTTGAGTGTGATGCCGGCTTTGCACCATACGGCATGTAAAAAATGGATGCCAAACCCCTACAAACAACCAGCCCATTTCAGGCTAGTCTAGCATGCTAGGAGAACCTTGCTACATCATGGCTTCCTTCTAGACTGAAACTCTTCTTTGTAAAAGCTCTGCACTTGCTGAGTCAGATTGCAACACGGCTTCTCACAGGCAGAATCCAGCTTGGGGGAATCCGCCTCCACGCTTCCATTTTTCTCATTAAGCCTCGCAAAATAATGTAACATTTAAACCATCTTTTTTTTTTCCCCCTCCCTGTGTCGTCATAAGAATATCTTTTAGATTGCTCAGCAGGCTCTGCTGTGCTCCTGAAAATTGCTCGGTTGCTAGACACCGTCATATTGAATCCGCTCGAAGTCTAAGGCAGGAGACTCCAGCCCTGGCAACTTTTAAGACTGGTGGACTTCAATGCCCAAAATTTCCCCCAGCCATCAAGTTCTGGGGGTTGCATATCCACAAGTCTTCAAGTTGCCAAGAAAATCTGAGGATTTTTTTTCTCTCCTTTGGAAACGAAGCAATCAAGGGAGATCCGTTGCTTCTGCCTTCTTTTTTTAATTTTTTTTAACCCACTCCTGATCTTCCCACCTCTCTGTCTGCTAATTTTAGCAGAGAGAAATTCTTCAAGGTTAATTTTTTTTTAAAAAGTGCATTAGTGATCTGTAGTATAGATACTCCTTGACGTATGACCCTAATGGAGCCCAAAATCTCTGTTGCTAAGCGAAATATTTGTTAAGGGAGTTCTGCTCCATTTTACGATCTTTCTTGCCACTATTGTTACGTGAATTGGTGAAGTTAAGTCCCATGGTTATGAAGAGACTGTGGCTTCCCCATGGGCTTGGCTTGTCAGCAGGTCACAAAAAGGGATTACACTACCCCCAGGGACACTGCGATAATCATAAATAGGAACCAGCGGCCAAGCGCCTGAGTTTTGATCAATTTTGAATGACTTTCAAGAAGTCGTTCTTAAAGAAGCCCAGGTTTTCCCACAACATTTTGTGAATGGGTGATTCTTTGGCCTTCAGAAATTGTAAGAGCTCCAGTATTGGAGCTTTTAAACAAGAGATTGGACAACCATTGGTCTGAAACGGGATCAGGTTTCCTGCCTGGGTAGGGGGTTGGACTAGAAGACCTCCAAAGTCCCTTCCAACTCTGTCGTTTGGTTATCCAATGTCACCCAACCATTGTATCTTGTAAAGCAGAACTTCCAATACCCACACTATAAAAAAGATGATGAGACTCTAGAAAGAGTGCAGAGAAGGGCAACCAGGAGGATTAGGGGACTGGAGGCTAAAGCATCTGAAGAACGGTTGTGGGAACTGGGCCTGGCTAGTCTAGGGAAGAGAAGGACCCGGGGAGACAGGGGAGCAGTCTTCCAATATCTCAGGGGTTGCCACAAAGAAGAGGGAGTCAAGCACCTGAAGGCAAGAAAAGAAGCAATGGGTGGAAACTGAACAAGGAGAGATTCAACCTGGAAATAAGGAGAAACTTTCTGACAGGGAGAACAATCAACCAATAGAACAGAAGTTGCCTTTGGAAGTTGTGGAAGTTTCATCCCTGCAGGCTTTCAAGAAGAGATTAGACTGCCATCTGTCAGAAATGGTGTAGGTTCTCCCACTTGGGCAGGGGATGGTGGGTTGGACTAGATGACCTACAAGGTCTCTTCCAACTCTGTTAATCTGTAACTGATGTCAACTCACATGCCCCATAAGCTCAATGGCTCTTCTCTCTTCCCTGATTCCATTCTGCAGTGAGGCTGGACAAGCTCTCCGAAACTGCCAGGGTCAACACCGATGCCATCCGCAACGCCCAAGAGGAGCTGTCGGAATATCGCAGGCAGCTGCAGTCCAAAACGACGGAGCTGGAAACTCTCCGTGGGATGAAGGAATCCTTGGAAAGGCAGAGGCTGGACATTGAAGATCGCCACCATTTGGATGTCCAGTCTTATCAGGTAACGCACGGCAAAGGTTGATGGACCAAAGGTGCCTTTTTTTTTCCTAAGAGGCAACTGGACTTTCTGGTTTTATCTTGAAGATGTTTCACTTCTCAACCAAGAAGCTTCTTCAGCTCCGACTGGATGGTTGGCAAGGGAAGGATTTATACTCCTTGCAGACAGCTGGTCATTTGCATCCTTTTATAGAGTTGTTGAGGCCACCTGGAGGTTTGTTTGTGTCTTCGGGGTCAAAGAAGCCATTTATGTCCAAATTGAACATCCCTCCCTCAACAGAGGGGGAGGGATATGACATCATTTCTCTCCAGTCTCCAACAGGCCTTTGAGCAGTTCCAAGAAGGCTCCATGCCTATTTACACCACTCAGGTGACCCTTGAAGACACAGACAAACCTCCAAGTGGCCTCAATGGCTCTTTAAAAGAAATCCAAGTGACCAACTGTCTGCAAGAAATATAAATCCTTCCATTCCCCACCATCCGTTCCCAGCTGAAGAAGCGTCTTGGATGAGAAGCACCTTTCCTGACAATTTAACTTTTTTCCACAGTACCAATTCAAAACTCAGCTTTTTTGTTTTGTTTAACAACAATTACTTTCAAGTAATTTGTAGAAAGAGCAAAGGTCTACCTCTTAATTTGGTTTGTTTCCATTCCATTTCTACAGAGTCGCTCTGTTTCCACTGTATTCATTTGGTCCACTTCCATTCGTTTCCAAAACACTTTTTTTTTTAAAAAAAATGCCGTTGTGACTTGGAATTGTCACTCAACAAACTTTGTGTCAACTCATAAAACATGCCTATGCCTGTTTTAGTAATTGCCATAAAAAGGGGGGTGAAGAAGGAAATCTGGAAGAGCAGTGCAGCAGTTTTAAAGCAAAAGTACATTCCAACTCTTCTCTTTAAAAGATTGTAACTAAAATACCAGAGTTTTTTGCCCGCAAATATATTTAATTGGGGAACGTGATTGATGACACCCAGCCCATGAAGGTGCTTAATTGGAGAATCTGATTTATGACACCACCCAGGGGAGAAGGGAGGAAATAGGGTCACAGGGGACTGTCAATGACGTAGGCCAGAGTTGGCTTCATACAGGGCAGTGCCAGCATGTCGCCTCTAATGAATCCTTTGAAGTTTTTTGAAGTTTGCCTCAAGAATCATGATTTAATTAGGGCGATTGCTGGAATCCTGACACTTCGGTTAAGTTGAGGCCTGCCTGTGTACTGTGGGCTCGCCTTCCTTTTTAGTGCACGAGTTGTTCAGGGCAAATCTGTGTCTTTTCCCCAGGATACGATCGGACAGCTGGACAATGAGCTCAGGAATACCAAGTGGGAAATGGCTGCCCAGCTTAGAGAATATCAAGACCTGCTGAATGTCAAAATGGCTCTAGATATCGAGATAGCTGCCTACAGGTACATGATCCTGGAAAGATTCCAAATTAGGAAAGCATAAGAAACCTCAGTTTGTGTCCTTGTAATATTTCTTCACGCCCTGCTTTTAAAAGTTGACTCTTGTATGTTTAGCCCATGACTGCACAGGAAGGGAAATCTTTACCTTTATCTTTAGGTGCCCTTGGCTAATGAGATGGCTATTTTAGAGCCACAGGGGAAACTTAGTTAAAAGGCAAATCCAAGCTAGAATGAAGGAGAAATTGCCTATCGGTGAGAAAAATTAAACCAGTGGAACGGCGGCTTGCCTCGCGGGAATTGAGAAGGTACTCCCATTGTTGGGAAGTTTTAAAATATAGACTGGACAGCCATTTGTCTGGAATGGTATCAGGTCGCCTGTTTGAGCAGGGGGTTGGACTAAATGACCTCCAAGCTCCCTTCCAGCCCTGTGATATCAGCAGGAGATCCTGTACCATATCAGACAGGTGGCTGTCCAGTCTCTTCTTAACAACCTCCAGGGATGAAGCACCCACAACTTCTAGTGGCAAGCTGTTCCACTGGTTAATTGTCCTCGCTGTTTGGAAGTTTCTCCTTATTTCCAGGTTGAATCTCTCCTTGTTCAGTTTCCATCCATTGTTCCTTGTCTGGCCTTTGTGTGCCTTGGAAAATAGCTTGACCCTTTCTTCTTCTCTGTGGCAGCCCCTCAAATATTGGAAGGCTGCTCTCCTACCTCCCCTGGTCCTTCTCTTCACTAGACTAGCCAGGCCCAGTTCCTGCAACCGTTCGTTGTATGTTTTAGCCTCCAGTCCCCTCATCATCCAGGTTGCTCTTCTCTGCACTTTTTCCAAAGTCTCAACCTCTTTTTTATAATGTGGGGACCAAAACTAATCCTTCGCGTTAATTTTGATTTCGATGCCTGGAGCAACAGTGTTTTGATTTTTTGTTTTCCCACCCTCTCTTTTCTTTTGGAAACAGGAAGCTGCTGGAAGGAGAGGAATGCCACTTTGGCAGCGGGATGGGGATTTTCCCATTCGCCGAAATTGCCCCCAAGGCCCCGAGCGTTCCCTCTCACATCAAGGTCAAAAGTGAGGAGAAAATTAAAGTGGTGGAGAAATCGGAAAAGGAGACGGTGATCGTCGAAGAGCAGACGGAGGAAGTACAAGTGACCGAAGAAGTGATGGAGGAGGAGGAGGAGGAGGAAGTGGATGAGAAAGAAGAGGAAGCAGAAAAGGAGGAGGAAGTGGAAGAGGAAAAAGAAGGGGAAGAGGAAAGCCAGGAAGAAAAGGAAGGAGAAGAAAGCAAAGAAGCTGCAACAGAGAAAGAGTCTCCATCTGCAGAGGAGACCCCGTTGCCTAAAAAGCCCACCTTGAAAGAAGAGGAGGCCAAATCTCCTCAGGTTAGGTCTCCCACCAAAGACGAAGCCAAAGAAGAAGCCAAGTCACCAGCCAAAGTCACGTCTCCAACAAAGGAAGACAGTAAACCTCCGGCCAAAGTGATGTCACCAACCAAGGAATTGTTGAAAGTCCCAGGTGCAAAACCAGTGGAAGAGGCAGCCATGTCCCCTGTCAAAGAAGAAAGCAGATCTCCAGCAAAACCTGGATCTCCAGAAAGCCGGACTCCAGAAAAGCTGAAATCCCCAATGAAGGAGGTAGAGAAACCTCCGGCAGTGAAAACCCCAGAGAAAGTAGCTTCCCCAACGAAAGATGATCTCAAAACACCAGAAAAACCAAGATCTCCAATAAAAGAGGCAGAGAAACCTCCAGCGGTGAATATCCCAGAGAAGGTGGCTTCCCCAGTGAAAGAGGACCTCAAATCTCCAGCAAAGGAGGCAGAGAAACCTCCAGTGAAGATCCCAGAGAAAGTGGCTTCCCCAACAAAAGAAGACCTCAAACCTCCAGAAAAACTCAAGCTTCCCCCAAAAGAGGAAGCTAAATCCCCTGAGAAGGCCAAGACGCCCATCAAGGAGAAAGCGAAATCTCCAGAAAAAGAGGTGGGACCCCAAAAGGAACCAGCGAAGCCGGTGACAAAGGAGGAGAAGGCGCCAGGGAAGGAAGCGGAAGCGCCAACCAAGCCCGTGGCAGAGAAGAAACCGAGCAAGAAAGAAGAGGAGGCCAAGCCAGAGACCCCAACCAAGGATGCTCCCAGGCCAGAAGCCAAGGAGAAGGAGAAGACCGAAGACCAAGGGGTCAAGAAACAAAGCCCCGAAGCCAAGTCGCCCACCCTGGATGGGGAAAAGGCACCGGCTGCTCCCAAGGACAGCAAAGGGAAGGAAAAAGAGGCCACCAAGCCTGCCTCCAAACCAGAATCGGGAAAAGAGGTGGAGAAAGGAACCAAGGGGGCCGTGCCAAAATCTCCAACCGAGGAAGCCAAAGCGAAGACCCCAAGCCCACCGGCCAAGAAGGAAGCCGAGAAAGCCAAGGCCGAAGAGAAGAAAGAAGAACCAAAGAAGGAGAAAGCAGAGCCCAAGAAAGAGGAGGAGAAAGAGAAACCCAAAGACGACGCCAAGAAGACATTGAGCCCCAAAGAGACCCCCACACCGGAAGGCCCCAAAGAGACCCCCAAGATGGAAAAAGCAGAGAAGTCCTCCGGAATGGACCCCAAAGAAAGTAAACCCGCCGAAAAAGAAGAGAAGACCAAGAAATGATCAGATGCTGGAGAAGCTTGAGGGGGGAAATCCAAGGAGTTGGAAGACCACCGATCTCAGGCTGGTCTTTCCTCAAAGGCTAAATTTGGAGTGAGACACCCCTCCCCCCCCAAGAGGGACCTGGAATGCATGTTTGCAACCCGTCGTTTCCGAGAGGAAGAAACCAACCCAGCTGAGCCACGATCGGTCCGAGATACACTTGGTGGGAAAACACACGAACAAACCAACACCAAAGCTGGTTCCAATTATGTTATTGACAGCTTCCGTAGCCGAATGTGATATATGCAGAATGCCATTTAAGCACTTGAATTTATTCAAGGGGGGGGGGGATAGAGGGAGGGAGAAAGGGAGGGAAGGGGGCAAAACAAACAAACAAACAAAAACCCAGGGCAGTATTTGACTGCCCTTCTCAAAATAAGTGCAATTTATTTCCCAAACACAGGCAAAAGGAAATCATAACACGCAATAAATCTCAAATGTCGAACGCAGCAAGAGATGGAATTCTGCTCCGCACAGAGCACCGAGGGAAGGAAATCTCCAAAAATGATGCTTTAAAGATGCCTTTTTCTTTTTTCTTTTGCTTGATGTGTGTTGCTTGGGGAAGAGGGGTGTGTGTGAATGTAGAAGGCAGGCCTTAATCCAGCTCTCAGTAGGAAGAGCCTTTTCAGGGGGTGTTAGTAGAAAAGCAGGGGGTCACCGTTGGTGGGAGTTGGGGAGGGGGATTGTCCCCTCCATTCAGCCCCATTCCTGTCTCAAGGGCGGGGGGTGGCTTCCCATGTGCTAGCTTTGCCCCAGAGTACAGAGAATTTGAGGCAGAGGGTCGTTTAAAGCAGGGGTCTCCAACCTTGGCAACATTAAGCTTGAGGGGACTTCAACTCCCAGAATTCCCCAGCCAGCTTTGCTGGTTTGTATGCTGGTTGTAAGCAGGTTGTAAGCTGTAAACTGGCTGGGGAATTCTGGGAATTGAAGTCCCCCCAAGCTTAAAGTTGTCAAGGTTAGAGACCCCTGCTTTAAACCCCCTCACCCAAATTCTCCGGGTCTTTTGCGTCAGGGCAGTAATTCCACCCCCCCCCCAAATCCTCATTGTGTGTATGCGTGTCGGGGGGGGGAACTGTTGGTAGTTTTGTAGCGTTGGCACCTCCGACACGAGCAGTCCTGTTTGTGGGTGCATAATCACAGACACACCCTCACGCAAAAATACATTACATCACGTCAAACGTTCACCGCCTGGTTGCTTCTGTGCAAAATAAACCGCCAATTAAAAAGAAAAAAAAAACATGCTTACAATACATTGACTTCCTGCCTCTGGTTTTTGTGGTTGGGGAGTAGGCAAAGAATGGTGATGGAGCTGAGCAGGAATAACGTACATTCCACCATGGAGTTACGAGGTTTTGCACCGAAGTGTTCCCCCAAGAGTTGAAGGAGCCAATTATTTTCAGCAGAAAAATCCCGGCAGAGTCCAAGTCTTAGGAATTAGCCGTTGGCGCAGCTGCAGACCCAACCAGAGTTCAAAACAAAGCCAGCGTCAGGATTCCAGCAATCGCCCTAACTAAATCATGATCCTCGAGCCAAACTTCAAAAAACTTCGAAGGATTTATTAGAGGGGGACATGCTGGCGCTGTCCTGTATGAAGCCAACCCTGGCATACATAATTTAGTCCCCTGTGACCCTGTTTAGTCCCTCCCCCCTGGGTGTGTCATAAATCAGATTCTCCAATTGAGCACTATTCGCGGGCTGGGTAATCAATAACATATCTCCAATTATGGGCTGGGTGTCATCAATCATGTTCTCCAATTAAATGTATTCCCAGGCAAAAGCTCCGGTAGTTTAGTTACAATCTTTTAAAGAGAAGAGTTGGAATGTACTTTCGCTTCCAGACTCTTGCACTGCTCTTCAAGATTGTCTTCCTTCCCCCACCCTTTATTTTTTATTGCAACTGCTCAAACAGGCATAGGAATGTTTTTATGAGTTGACAGACAGGTAGTCCTCACCTTATAACCACAACGGAGG
Organism: Emydocephalus ijimae; assembly: GCA_004319985.1. Lineage (NCBI taxonomy): Eukaryota > Metazoa > Chordata > Lepidosauria > Squamata > Elapidae > Emydocephalus > Emydocephalus ijimae. The sequence goes on from BHEV01013950.1 coordinate 10,990, forward strand.
CCCAGAATTCAGGTTGCCAAGTGTGGAATCTGCTGTTGGTGAAGCGAATTGCTGCAATTGCTAAATCAGCAACATGGTTCTAAAGTGAATCGGGTTTCCTCCTCCTCCCCCCGACTCAGCTTGTCAGAAGATCACAAAAGATGATCACATGATTTCTCTGGGACACTGCGGCGGTCATAAATGTGAGTCAGTTGTCAGGCATCCAGCTGACTTAACAGAAAAGGAAGCACCCCCCAAATAAAGAGGGTTTTTTTCCAAAGCCCCAGGGGGGCGAGTCAAGAAACAACGGATGAAAACCAACCAAGGAGAGAAGCAACCTGGAATTAAGGAGCAACTTCCTAACAGGGAGGACAATTAACCAGTGGAACGGCTTGCTACCAGAAGCTGTAGGTGCTTCATCCCTGGAGGTTTTCAAGAAGAGACCGGACAGTCATTGGTCTGAAATGGTGTAGAGCTTCCTATCTGAGCAAGAGGGTTGGACTAGAAGACCTCCAAGGTCCCTTCCAACCTTGTTCCTCTCCAAAGCACCAGAGGGCAGGACAAGAAATAATGGTTGGGAATTAATCAAGGAGAGAAGCAACTTGGAATTAAGGAGAAACTTCCGAACAATTAATTGGGAGGAAGGGAGGACAATTAATTAATCAGTGGCACAGAAATTGTCTCAGGAAGTTGTGAGTGCTCCATCACCGGATTTCCTTCCTTCCTTCCTTCCTTCCTTCCTTCCTTCCTTCCTTCCTTCCTTCCTTCCTTCCTTCCTTCCTTCCTTTCCTTCCTCCCTCCCTTCCTTTTCTTCCTTTCCTTTCCTTCCACACCCCACTCCCTTTAGCGCTGACGATGTTACCTACTTGGGTGATGAAACGCCTGCAAGAAAACCACCACGCTCAGAGAGCAACCAAGGACACCTCCCCCCTCCCCCAGTTCAACCCTGAGCTACGCATACCCTCCTTTACTGGTTCAAAATATTTAATAGGCAAGGACTTCAAAACGAGCCCTTGGCTCCGTTTTAATTCCTTCAAGAGATGGGAGGAAGGATGGCAGCTGCTTGGCTGTCTTCTCCGGCGCGGCTGCAAGCGGGACAAAAAACTGAAATCCATCAGAGATGCAATCGGCTCCACATCCAAAAGAAATCCCCTTGGCTTGGGAAGCGTGGTCTAGTGGAAGGAACTCAACCATTGCTGCTGAGGCTGCTGGGCTCAGCGATGGCTGAAGAAGCCTTGAGGAAAGTTGTATTTGAAGGGTTTCAGCCGGCTGGGTCCCCTAGGGAAGAACAGAGCTTTCAACAAGGAGGCTCACAGGACCCCGAGAATAAACACGCCGTATGGCCCTCGCGCACTACCGTCCCCGTCCCCCGGTCCCCCCCCCCAATCTCTACCTCAGACTTAAGAAGTCAAGTTTGCAAAATGACCCAATTTCATCTTTGTAAGCCGCCCGGAGCCGCTTCTAAAACAAGATAGGGCAGCCTACAAGTCAAATAAATATATAAAAAACGTGATTTCCCCCCACTGATCGAAGACCCACAGACTAACCAGAGCTGCAAACAAGCCAGGAGAAACAGAAAGAGGGAAACAGAAAAAAATATATTTTAAGCCTGGGAGAAGCGTCAATGCAAGCCACAATTCACGCATTATGAAAACAACAAAACGAAGAAGGTCATGTTTTGGCATCTCTGCCGTTAACAGTTCCTGGACAGAAGCCTCGAAGTCTCATTCCTTGTTAAACCCTAAGCTTCTAGTCCTCTTGATTCATCTCGCCCTGCCCAGTTTCGCCGCAGGACAATTCAACGAGGTTAGGTAACTCAAGAGAAAGCGAACCTATTTTAAGGCAATGCTGGGAATTACTTTCATTCTCAGCCAGAACTATGTATAAACAGTTCCCCCAGATAAGAGGCACACCTTTCAGTGCTGTAGAATGCTGCCAAAAAACAGAAGTCCAATTAATTACAACATAAACCAACCAAAGTTCCCATAAAGAAACTAACCAGAGTTCACGGAGCTTCCAGAAAGACTCAAACACTATTGTACTACTTTGCTTCCTGCAAAGAGTTCGTCATTGAGGTCTGACTTTTATCCCTTATGGGAGGGCCAATCACCTCGCAGCCTTACTCCTGAGTTGCCCCTTCTGCTTCAGCTATTCTTGCCTTCTCCTTTGGGCTTGAACCTTCTCAAATTAGAAGCAGGGCGATAGTACCATATTTTAGCAGTTAAGATGCTGGGCTTATTTTCTGGAAGCATTCTGGGTTCGAGACCCAGCTCTGCATGACGGGGTGAGCTCCCATCCTTGCTCCAGCTCCCGCCCAACCTAGCAGTTCGAAAGCATGCAAAATGCGAGTAGATCAATAGGTACTACCACTTTGGCGTGAAAATAACAATGCTCTGTGATGTCATGCTGACCACATGACCGTGGAAATGTCATCGGACAGCGCTGACTGAATGGCCTTGAAATAAAGATGAGCAGCGCCCCCTAGAGTCGGCAATGATTAGCGGAGCCAAATCCGCATGGATTCCTTTTTATCTTATTTTTTAACCAAGTTAGAAGTCCTCGAGGTTGTTCTGGTTTGCCGGCAACAAGTGTGGACAGCTGAGGTCTCGGAGACTGAGGACTCAGACAAGGGGCTGGCGTGTGATGCAGGGATGGGGCCAGGACCATCAGGGAGTGGAGTGCGGCCTTTGGAGATGGTGGAGGCTGGCAGCAGTGAGGAAGAGGCCCCCGAGGAGCCTGTGCCGTGTGCGTGCAGAGCTGCTCAAAGGAAAGAGCAGCTGCAGCAGCACAGGCGACTCGGGAGTAAGGCTGCAAGGTGATGGCCCCTCCCTTCAGAGATAAAAGCCAGCTGAGAAACCGGAGTTCTTTGCAGGAAGCAAAGACGTTTTTGCACTCAAGCCTTGTAGACATTCGGACTATCTTAGTTTGTGTTTGGAGACTCTGGGTTTGAAATATTTCTTGGCAACTTTATCTGATGTTCTTGGCAGCCTTGCACCACCTTGGCCAGGCTCGTTCTTATCAGAGACAATTAGTTTGAAACAGCCTTTTTAACCAAGAAAGAACGGAATTCATAAGAATAATTAAAAGGTTTTGCTGTTTCCTCCGTTTGGCGTTGGGTTTCCTTGGAACAAGGTTTGGGTCAGAACAGAGGCTGGGGCGAGCTGCAATTCCACTTGTCCCTCTCTCTTGAGTTACCCCTTAATTCTTTTCAGTTATCTTGAGTTGAACCGTCCTGCAGCGAGATAGCCAGGGCGAGTCGCTCCGTTCCCTTCTGCCAGATCTCCATGGCTTCGAGCCACCTTACCTGGCCAAGCGCAGGCACATCTTGTCCTGGGGAAATTCCTTGGGCCCCTCCACGCTGTTGTCGTGTGTCTCGGTCTCCAGGTACACATCCAGGACGACGCAGAGGCGTTGCAACTGGTTGGTGAGGAGTTGGTAGCCCGGCTTGGGGCCGCTGAGTTCCTTGTAACAGACGTTGACCTCACTCTCCATGGCCTAAGAAGCAAAAGGGGGGGAGAGGGCAGATGAGAGGCTGGGAAAAAAAATAACCTTTGACCTTCCAGATCTGTGTTTCTCAACCTAAGGAACTTTTGTGTGGACTTCAACTCCCAGAATCCCTCAGCCCCATTCCCGTGTCTCGGACCTACCCGAATGTTGTCATCGTTCATGTTGGTTTTCTCCCCTTTCCAGTTCAAGCATAGGCTGAAGACGGGTGGGACGGAGGAATATCCGGGGTTCAACACCACAGCGGCCTGGAGTTTGGCTGCGGCCGAGATGGAAGAATGTCAACTCACAAAATATTTCTAGGATCTTTTTAGAGTTGCCAACAGAGAGGGAGAGGGGGAGCAGTGCGTCAGCTTGGAAACAGAAAGTGCACTCCATACATAGTTTTTCAAAGATAATAACAAGGTGACTGAAGTTTCTGCCCCGCAAAATTCTAATTGGGAGAACATGATGGATGACTCTGGGCTATGGATGTGTCCCGTTGGAGAATATGAATCGTGATACATCCAGTGGGTGGGGGAAACCAGGGTCTACGGTGACAATTAATGTACCCCAGAGTCACCTGCACTCAGGTAGTGCTGACATGTTTACTCCTAATAAATCCTTTTGCAATTTTGGAAGTTTGGCTTGAGACTCATGATTTAATTGCAGGATAACTGCCAGAATCCTGACAAAGGAAGCAGTTTAGCATGGACACCTTTTTGACACACAAGCACCCTTTCCAGCAGAAACAAACAAACATCTCCTACTCCAGGGGTCCCCAAACTTGGCAACTTTAAGACTTGTGGACTTCAGCTCCCAGAATACTCCAGCCTTCTGGAGTTGGAAGTCCACAAGTCTTAAAGTTGCCAAGTTTGAAGATCTCTGTTCTATCCCAAAGCTCCAAGGAGACCCTGCTGGTGGTCACTGAAGTGGTCGAGAATGAAATTTGGGGGCTGCAAATTTGGGGGGGGGGGGTTTGAAGTTGCTACGGCAGGTCGTTCTCTCCCAACCGTCCAGCAACTCCATAAAATACGCTCGAGATCTCAGCTCGGCCCCCTCTTAAAGAGAACTGGCAAATGGGTCGTTGGGTTTCTAAACGAAGTACTGGTGGACCTCAACTTCCAACCACAGCGGAGCCCAAAACGTATGTTGCTCAATGAGAATTCATGGAGTTTTGCCCCATTTTTTACGACGTTTCTCGTCTCCGTTGTTCAGTGAATCCCTGCAGGTGATCAGGTCAGTAACCTGGTAAGTGAATCTGGCTTAGGATCAGGGTCTCCAGAGGATCACCACGTATCTTGCTGCTTTCCTCCCCCATAACAACCACTAGGCATCTCCTCAACCGCTCAGTGATGGTGGTGGGGAGAAGAACCCACAGGAGGAAAAGACCCAAGCTCACCGGTGCCTCTTTCGATCAGGGCCAAGTAGTAGAGATGGGTATCTTCAGCCAAACCAGAATCCGCCACATCTTTGGTGTAAGGCAGCTCCTAGAGGGAGGAAAGTCAGGAATGCTTTCTTTAGACTCACAAAAGGGAGGGCGCTGCCGTGTTTCCCCTGAAAATAAGCTGCATTTGTCTATTTTTTCCACCTTAAGAAAAGGCTCCTTCGACGGGAGGCTACTTACCAAGTAATCTTCGTAAGGGATGGACGTCCACTTCACCAAGTGGGACACGATCTTGACGGGGAAGAGGTGCTGAGATTCAGGGGAGACGGGCAAAATGCCATGCTCTGGAGACGGCAAGGAAGGAGATAAGGGATCTCCCTCGAAGGCATTTCTTGCAAAAGACCAAATCGAAGCTTTCTTCTTTGGTCTCCGGGGACCATCATGTTCTTCTTCTACACCAAGAGTCTCCAAGCTTTAAGGCTTGTGGACTTCAACTCCCAGAATTCCTCAGCCAGCCTCCCAGGAAGTCTGGGAGTTGAAGTCCACAAGTTTTAAAGTTGCCAAGTTTGGAGAGCCCTGCTTTATTTGAATGATTCCTCTTATTGGGCTGGAGGGGACCTTAGAGGTCTTCTAATCCAACCCCTTACCCAAGGTAGGAGCCCTTATTGCATCCTGGACAAATGGCTATCCAAACGTCCTGTATCTGGAGCATCCAATTGCGGCAACTTTTAAGACTTGTGGACTTCAAGCCAGTCAGCCAGTCATGGTAGCCGGTTGGGGAATTCTGGCAGTTGAAGTCCACAGGTTATTTAAAGAGTTGCCATGGTTGGACGCCCCTCTCTCAGGAACAGTCTTTTAAGTGGAGGAAATTCAGTTTGAAAACAAAGTACATGCAAACTGTAACTAAAAGTCCGCACAAACCATGTGGCAGTAATTAACTTGACAGGGCAAGAGAAAGAATTGCAGACTTGAAAGGCCAGCAAGACACACACTGTTGGGAAGACGCCAGGAACACAGATAAGCCTCGACGATACTAGATCATTCATGATTTGCTCCCAACAAATTGCTATGTGCAACTTCCCTTTTTAAATACTGTGTTCCCAGCTGCAGCTAATGAAGGGAATCAGGGCCCTTTCCTCCCCCGTAAGCCACACAACTCACGCTGCTCCCTTCTCCGTTCCCCCCTGCGTGCCCTAGGATGAAGAGGGGGTGGGCCTGGGTCTTCCTCCGAATTCCCTCTCCCTTGCTCTACCTCGCCCCTGCTCTGCCCAGCCAGACTGTGCCCTTCCCCAATTTCTTCCACAGCCAACAGAGCTACACTCCCACTTCCTGTCAGCTGCTCAGCCTCCCCCTCCGAATCAGATTCCAATAGAGGCAAGACAGGAGGGTTCCAACAACTCACCAAGAGAAGCGTATTGCTTGTGAAGGGCCAGACGTGACTCCAACCTCGTTTTGAGCAGTTTCATGGTCCTCTCCATGTGGCTAGCACTCAGCGAGTTATCGGCAACCACAGGATTCTGTCAACAAGACAAAACACCCTTACAGGCGGTCCTCTTGTTTAGTGACTGCGAGTGGGTCAGCAAAGCGAAGGAAAGCTGAAGTTAAGATCATAAGCCTTGTTTTGTCCCCCTTTTTACAACTTTCCTGCCCCCCCCCATTGTTAAGTGGATTACTGCAGTTGTGAAGTGAAGAGCTTGGTCGTTAAGTGAACCTGGCTTCCCCATCGGCTTTGATTGTCAGAAGAAAAATTTTATCGCGTGACCCTGGGAACCCGCAACCAACCTAAAGATGAACCACTTGCCAAGCGTCTGAATTTGAATCACGCCACCACAGGGAGGCTACAATGGTTGTAAGTGTAAAGAAATGGTCATAAGTCACCTTTCTCAGTGCTGTGGGAACTTTTGAACGGTCACTAAACGAAGTATTGTAAGTCGGGGACTATCTCTCACATCCCGGACATAAACTGTTTCAACTCCTACCCTCAGAAAGACGCTACAGAGCACTGCACATCAGAACAACTAGACACAAGAACAGTTTTCTCCTGAACGCCATCACTCTGCTAAACAAATTCCCTCAACACTGTCCAACTATTGACAAAGTCTGCACTGCTACCACTATTAATCTTCTCATCACTCCTTATCATCACCCCCTCCCACTTGTGACTGTATGACTGTAACTTTGTTGCTTGTATCCTTACGTTTTTATTGATTGTTTCCTAGTATGATTTGATTGTTTATTGTACCCTATGACTATTATTAAGTGTTGTACCTGATGATTCTTGACAAATGTGTCTTTTCTTTTATGTATACTGAGAGCATTTGCACCAAGATAAATTCCCTGTGTGTCCAATCACACTTGACCAATAAAGAATTCTATTCTATTCTATTCTATTCTATTCTATTCTATTCTATTCTATTCTATTCTATTCTATTCTATTCTATTCTATTCTATTCTATTCTATTCTATTCTATTTTTTATTCTCCGTTCTATATTCTATTCTATTCTATTCTATTCCTAATTTCTATTCTATTCTAATTTCTATTCTATTCTATTCTATTCTATTCTATTCTATTCTATTCTATTCTATTCTATTCTATTCCATTCCATTCCATTCCAGTCCATTCCATTCCATTCCATTCCATTCTATTCTATTCTAGACATCTTTTGGCTGATCAGGATCAGACCTGGTTAATATTTGGGTGAGAGGCCATCTCCCTGAAGTCACCATGAATCCAAGTTGACTTGGAAGGAGATTTCAGCAAACCCCTCTACACAAATTTCACCTCCATCACTTTGGCATGCACATACGTGGGGGGATTAAAAAGGAGGCCACTGAAGTTTGGAAATGAACTTTGGGGGGGGGCTTCTGCGCTCACCTACCTGGGGTTGGTCCTTCGGGAAGTGCAAGCCTCCCAACTTTTGCACCCACACATACGGGTGGCCCAGTTCGGGCACGTAGTCATTCAGGGTCAGGATGCTGGAAAGAGAAGAAGGGATGAGGACAGTCAACAAATAGAAGGCTAAATTCGGCACATATGTTCCTCTTGCCTTCTAGGGGCTCACTAAGAAAGGATTTTTCGAAGTGACCATCAGAGCATTTAGTATTTCCTATATTATTATTAACACGCTCCGATGCTAAGGAGTTCAACTCCCCCTCCCCACCTGAAAAGAAATCTCTTCCAAAGGCAAAACACGAGCAGAGGAGAGGAGTTTCAGTTTCACAGCACCCAGCAGCTTTAGTACAGGACAGTTGAGCTAAGCCACACCCAGGCTCCTTGCTGTCTCCTCCTTGCTCACAAAGCAAATACTGTATCAGTTTCCAAACAGCCCTCAACTCCCTCACTGGCTAGCCAGATAAATGTCGATGGATGCTGGTAGGCAGAGGCAGATTTTTTTCCACTTATTTTTCTCCCCCAAAAGTAAGCCCAATCACATAGTTTCATAGTGAAGCTTTTACATACACACACACACACACACACTTTAAAAAGCTAAGATTTGCCACCCATTTAAAGAGAGCGAGCTTCCATCCCATTGCAACCATCCTATAAGTATGAGCCAAGCCTCTGAATTTTGACTGTGCGACTGTGGCCATGGTTGTTGCTCTTTTAAAAAAAAAAAAACATGGTCCTACGTCACTTTTTTTTTTCAGTGCCATCATGAACTGGGAACAGTCAGATAACAGATAATCAGAGTTGGAAGGGACCTTATAGGTCATCTAGTCCAGGGGTTGCAAACCTTTTGGATCTCAGGGACCACAAAAGTTTAAAATTATAACTCCAGGGACCACTAACCAGTTCTGTGGGCGTGGCCTAATTTGTGGGGGTCATGTGACTGGCTGGGCATGGCTTGTAGGTAAATATTATAAATATTTATATAGATATTGAACTTTTTATAAGGACTTCTACCCCAAAACTGCATGCAGTACTCTAGGCGTACTTACTAAGGCTTTATAGAGTGGTATTAGTACCTCCCTTGATCTTGATTGTGCCCCCCTGTTCACGAAACTCTGTTCATGCAGTCACTAAACAAACGGTGGTAAAATCAAGCTGTGATGGCAGCTCCCTCCCTCCCTCCTGGCTTACCCCACTTTGTCAAACTGGAACTGGTTGGCAGGGTTTGGGGTCCTCTTTCCGTGATCCCCAGGATACAGGCAGCTCAGAAGAGAATCGGGGCATAGCAGATTCCTGGGGGGGGGGGGGAAGAGATCCAGGAAGAGGAAGAAAAGGGATAAACACGTATCAGGACCTTCTGCAGCTGCCCTTCAGTCCAAATCCTGCTCCATCGTGCACTTTTTGTGGTCTCTTCAAACTGAAAACATCCCTGAGACACCAGCAGAGTTTCACAGCCCAAATCCAAACAGAACCGTATTGTGTTCTGACCTAGGCTGCCCCCAACAGCACTCATGATAACCCGGGCCGTGGCACAAAGGCAACAGAGTCAGATAATAAGTAGGAGCCCCTTTTTTGGCTCCAACTTTGCCCCCCAATGTCCTGGTTACCTTCTGGGCTGGAGAAAAAAAAAAACTCTCCCAGGAACAGCCTTGGGCTGCAGAGAATCAAGTCCAAAACGTGGTCAACACAAACTGTAACTTAAACTCCAAACAAGCCAAACTGAAGTAATTAGTTTGGCAGGGCAGGAGCAGGGCTTCTGGGCTTCTCAGTGCAGATAGTCACGACTTACCACCGCAGTTGAGTCCAAATTTCATGTTGCTAAGTGAGACATCTGTTACTGGCTGGGGAATTCTGGGCATTGAAGTTCACCAATCTTAAAAAGTTGGCAGAGTTGGAGAGCCCTGTGTTAGGGGCACTAAAAAATGGCGAGAAAACTTTGGGCGTTTAACAGCTATCCTGCTATCTCCTCACTTCTGGTATTCCAGCCAATTTGAGTTCCTCAGCCGATCCCAAGCAACTACTCACCCAGCGCTGATGGGCACGGTCATCTCCGTAGCTGCTGTCATCTTGGCCTTGACGGTTAGGACGTTGAGGTTCATCAGGTAGTAAAAGGTCAAGAGTAGCAAACTGCCATCTGCAAGGACACAGCCAGGGTCATACTTCCAAGGACAGAAAGGGTGTGTGTATGTGTGTGTTTCAGTTCTCCAGAATGGAGTCCCAGCGCACATTCTCATTGCTAAAGGAAGAGACTCCAGGAAGGAAAATGTCAGCCCTTTGAGTTGGCTGAGGAATTCTGGGAATTGAAGTCCACAAGTCTTACAGTTGCCAAGTTTGGAGACTGCCGATCTCCACTACTGCAATATGTGGTCATCATTGTACTGTCGGGATTAGAGTATGAAAGCCGAGGAAATGGTCAAACAAATGGAGTGGAAGTAAGTGCATGCTTTCTAATATTAAGAGCCCTGTGGTAACGGTCAAAACAAATGAAGATGGTAGCCACCATGGAACAATCTAAATTCCCAAAGTCCATTGCAGCTGCCAACTTGACATTGTTAGCCATACTCTGTTGGGCCTTGATGATGAATGCTGCTTTTATTACTGGAGTGGTTTGGTATGTATTGTTATTCCAATTTTGCGAAGATCTTGAGTTGTCTAGAAATCCAGTAACTCAATGCAACTCAACCCAACCCAATTATTCAATTCAAGTCAACCCAACCCAACTTAACTCAATTCAACTCAACACTTCTCAATCTAACCCAGCACAACTCAACAACTCAACTTCTCAATTTAACTCAATTTCTCAAGTTAACCCAACCCAACCCAACCCAACCCAGCTCAACCTACCCAACCCAATCCAATTTAACTCAACTTCTCAACTCAACCCAACCCAACCCAACCCAACTCAACTCCCAGATTGGAATCACAAAGTGGCAATAACCCCCACCCCCCAAATTCCTTTGATTTTCCTACCTTTACACTTCAGGTTGATGGTGACGGACAGAGGGTGCCTCTTCAGCATCTCTTTTCGTTTGTCATCCAGCTGCACCCCCAAAGTTGGTCGCCGACGTTTCTGCAGTGGGGGGAGGAAAACCAAAGTGTGTTTAATTCCACACAGCAGAGGTGCTGTAGCGCATCCTGCGCAGAGTTTGGGGTTTGGACTAGACGTCCTCTAAGATTCCTTCCAGCGATATCCATCTATGATTTATTGGCTCCCATGGTTATTGGGAAGGGACACCCCAAATAGGAAAAAGGGATCTGTTAAGAGGCTCAGGCAGGAGGGATTGACAACCCTTCTGTTCTCAGCTGTGGCCCTCAACCATCTCCAGTCCTCACCGTAGTCTGCTCCTCCTCCACATCAGAATCACTCTCATCATCTGGGAATACAAACAAAAAACAAAAAAAAATCAAGCCAACATTAGACGAGAAAAACATGGCAGCTTCAAACTATCAAAAGCCTGCGTGGTTTGCCACTCATCCTGCAAGGAAAGAAGTTTCATGAGAGAGCCAGTGAGGTGGAAAAACCTACAAACTCTTACAGCAGCGTGCGGTGTTCGGATCAAAAGTGAGCAGAGCAATAAAGCAATAATTGTCAGGATTCCAGCAATCACCCTAATTAAATCATGATTCTCGAGCCAAACGTCAAAAAACTCCTTCAAAGGATTCATTAGAAGCAACAGACTGGCACTGCCCTGTATGAAGCCAACCCTGGCATATGTCATTTACAATCACCTGTGACCCTGTTCCCCCCCCCCGCAGCCTGGGTGGTGTCATAAATCAGATTTTCCAATTGACCACCTTCATGGGCTGGGTGTCATCATTCACGTTCTCCAATTAAATATATTTGCGGGCAAAAACTCCGGTAGTTTAGCTACAATCTTTTAAAGAGAAGAGTTGGAATGTACTTTCGCTTCCAAACTGCTGCACTGCTCTTCCAGATTTCCTTCCTCCCCTCCCCCCTTTTTAATGGCGACTACTAAAACAGGCATAGGCATGTTTTATGAGTTGACAATAATGCCTTGATAAAGCCGCACTTGGAATACTGCATCCAGATGTTGAGACTCTGGAAAAAATGCAGAGAAGAGCAACAAAGAGGCTTAGGGCACTGGAGGCTAAAACATAGGAAGAAGAACGGTTGCTGGAATTGGGGATTTTGTTTAATGAAGAGAAGGACTAAGGGTGACACGATAGCTGTCCTCCATATCTTAGGGGCTGCCACAAAGAAGAAGGAGTCAAGCTATTCTCTAACGAATGGTTGTAAGTTGAGGACAAGCTGTAATAACCAGTAGCCTCAAAACCAGCAAAGCCAATGCTCACCCTGGGAGTCTTCCGGAGGTTTGCAAAGAGCTTTGGCTTCTTCTACGTTTCCTTCGATAGCCACAGCCAACTTCTTATCTGTGGGCGAGAAAAACACCTTCGGTCCTCTTTCTTGAAAAGACCCTGAAGGTTTACCTAAGCGCATCCACCTTCTAAAAGAGGAAACCATTTGGCCGTGAGTAGGTCTGTCTAGTCCAGCCTGTCAAATGTCTCATTGGGCCACTACAGTTTCCCCTAATGCTCTGTTTGCATTGGCAGCTGAAGATGCAACTCCAAAGAACGTTGGTCAATCTCTATTATTCAAATAATACAAATAAGATAAGATGACCTTTACTGTTGCCTGCTCTGAAAAGTGTACATATACATAACACACATACAGACATGTTATCTATCCTATCTATCTATCTATCCATCCATCCTCTCTCTCATTATCATCCATCCATCCATTTACGTTATCTATCTACAGTATATATCTAAATCCATCTAATCTGTCTATAATCTCTTTCTCTCCCACCTATCCATCCATCCACTCTCTCTCTCATCCACCCCCACACATCCATCATCTCTCTCTCATTATCATTCATCCATCCATCTACGTTATCTAAGACATCTATCTATCTATTCATCCTTCCATCCTCATTATCATCCATTCATCCACCTTATCTATCTACAGTATATATCTATATCTATCTAATCTATCATCTCTTTCTCTCTTCCATCCATCCATCCATCCATCCATCCATCCATCCATCCAATCTCTCCCTCTCATCCACCCATCCACCCTTCCACCCATCATCTCTTTCTCATTATCATCCATCCATCTATATTATCTATCTATGGTATCTATATATCTATCTATCTATCTATCTATCTATCTATCTATCTATCTATCTATCTATCTATCTACCTATCCATCCATCCATCCATCCATCCATCCAACCATCTCTTTCTCTCTCCCATCTATCCATCCATCTTATCATTTATCTCTCCCATCCATCCATCCAATCTCTCTCTCAGCCAACTACCCATCTATCTATCCACCCATCTTTCTTATTTCTCCCATGATCCATCCATCCATCTTATAGTCCTACACACACACACACACACAGAGAGAGAGAGGGGGGGGGAGAGGGAGAGAGGCAGTCAGTCAGAGTCCTTGACTTACAACAATTCATTCAGTAACCAGGTAGCCCCATGTGGCTGGCAAATCACCCCATCTGAGCCCTAATCTAGCCAGGTGCACCCATCTAGCCTAGGAAAACTGGAGAAGAAAGGGAAGTCCACCAGGTAGGCCCGTATCTCCATTTAAGCTTTGGCCTTCAGCCAGAGCTGCGAAGAGCGATCGGACCCTGCATTTCCTTCAGTTGGGGGGTGGGGGGGAAAGAGAGGGACCTTCAAAGCAGACCAACTCCGGGCTACTCACCGCAGGCCTGGCCGTAGGCGCTGGCTTGGACAAAGAGGACGTAGAGTGGAGGTGGAAGATGCCTGGCTATTTCGTATTGCTTGTGAACTTGGTCGAAAGGCATGGCGAAATATTCCTGGACAGGAAGAGAGGCCTGGGAGGAAACAAAAAGGGACAACGAAAGTCAGCTTGCAGGGGTTATCAGCAGGTGGTGGTTGAAAAAAAGAAAAGGGAAAAGAGAGGCCACGATAGTGCAAATCAACTTTGGTTTTTTTTTTGTTTGTTTGTTTTTTACAGTCGAAGCCAGCATGGGGAATTCTGGGAGTTGAAGTTCACGGGTTGCCAACGTTGAACATCCCTGTACTAAACTGGAATGGCTCGGTTTGCTTTCAGGCCACAAGCTCAAAACAAACCGAGCCACCTGATGAGATAGGAATGCCAAATAACCCACCCAGAATTAACAGGGTAAGATAAAGACCACCGGACCAAGGAAACTACCTGCATGATGCTGTTAAGCCGAGGCTGGAGATTGCTCAGATATTCTTTCTTCACTTCTATCTCTTTGAGGATCTTCTCTTTGTTGGCTAAACTTTCTTCATACTTCTCTGCCAGCCTGTAGAAGAGGAGATAGATGATGATTGTTATAAAAATAATTACCATGGAGGGTCCCTTGATTTGCAGAAGGCTTGCTTTTTATGAAACCGAAAGTGTTAAAGTATCCGAATAAACAGGCAGTATAGAAAGAAAGGATGGTTTGCATGAGACCAATTGTAATTTTTTTTATCTATTTAAGTGGGGGGGGGGCGCTTGGTGCTCTCTGAGCTTGGTTGTTTTCTTGCAAACGTTGCAATACCCAGCTAGGTAACATTATCAGTGCTAGAAGGGAGTGGGGTGTGCTTTCATTTTTACATATATTAGTACCTTGCCGTGTCAGTATTCACATTCAACACACCAATCAAGGCACTACCAATGCAAACGAACAATTAAACAGTGAACAACAGCCTAATCAAGGAACCACCAAGATTAAAACAGCACCCCTACACTGACTAGTATATAAAGAGAGCAAACCCCATTCCCTTCTAGTGCTGATGATGTGACCTAGTTGCGTTGTGAAACGTCTGCAAGAAAACCGCCAAACTCAGAGAGCACCAAGCTTGCAATTCAAACCCTGAGCTGCAAATATTTTCTTCTATCGGTATCGACTAAATTCATATGGTACCCATCTCACCAGTTGGAAGCCATATTAGCCCCAGAGGCTTCCACGCTGCCACATTCTTGAGCCTGGGAAAATGGGGGGGGGATTTCTTGGAGCGTATGTGGTTAGACATAATAGCATTCTTCTTCTGAGTCAAGGTCATGTTATTTCTGCACCTGGGTGAGGGGACATCTCAAGCTGGAACAGGTGGTGATTGGGGCATCTAATGCAATGAGGGGTGCAGGGTGTGGATTTGTAATATTTTACTCATTGAAGGGAACCCCGGAACGTTCAGATTTCCCAGATGTGCCAATTTACTGGTACATTTTTACCCCCCCCGAGGGTTAAAGTCATTACCCAGAGGATCCTGGGTTGCCCTCTCCCCTCTTTGGAAGAGCTTTATCACTCCTGCTGCCTTAAGAAAGTTCAAAACATCCTCAAAGATCCATCTCATCCTGGGAACCCTTTTTTTGAATTATTACCATCTGGCAGACGGTACAGAAGAATAAAAACAAGGACAGATAGGCTGAAAAACAGCTTCTGTCCCAGGGCAGGAACTATACTGAATTCTACTATATATAGTGCAATATGAATGCAACATCAGGGGTTTTCAATTCAATGTATGGAGTGTGAAGGATGTGTGTTTGGGTTTATTTTCATGGTCCTGATGTGCACTGAAGATGGTGTTTGATTTCGTTGTACGAGGTGCAATGACACGAAAGTAAACTAAACTAAAACTACTCTAATAAAAGGAACTTTTGAGAAGGTCTGTCTCGGGAGTTATCGATTGGAGTGGAGGTTTTCTGGAATGCTGACATCTAGGTGGCTTATTACAGAAAACATAGAATGCAAGATAAAACACTGGGACAATAAATATCACCATTGAAATGAACAAAGCTAGCGAAAGGAAGGAATAACCTATAGCAGAGTGGGAGTGGAATTCTCTCTCTTTTTTAAAAAATAAAATTTTATTTGAGTTTTCACAAAACAAAATAAAAATAAAGCATCTTTTTTTAGCAAACAGCATGGTTCCAGGTTTTCACATCTCCATACAGACACAATTTCAGTTACATATTCATCTTTCATATTTAATTTCATATCTTACCATTATTTTCTGTATTCTCTATTAATTTTTCTCAAATACTTCCCTCAGGCTTATTTTTATGGCTTTCCCATTCATTTCTTACCTATTTCATTTCCCTTTGAATATTTTCATATCTCCGTAATAATTATACTTGTACTTTTATCCGTCCTGTTTACAATTTCATCACATATTCTTATTTCATCGTTTCCAAAAAAAATCCTCATTTCAAACATTACAAAACAAGGTTGCCCTTATAATTGCCAATTGGAGAGTGCCACCCTTACAGCTTATAATTATTTATTTTATTTTTATTTATTTGATTTGTCAATCGCTTACAAGATAATAGGTGTAAGAATAAACCTGAATATGAATACAGGAAATAGGTACAAATAAATGGGGACAATAAAGACAGGGACGGTAGGCACGATGGTACACTTATGCATGCCCCTTACAGTTCCCTTTCAAATCCCATGAAACATTCAACATTTAAATTGTCCCCTTAAACATTTATAGCAATCATCTCCTAATAACTACATAACATATATAACTTTTCAGTGACATTCTGCACTTTCCCCTTAAATTGCCTCCAATGCTTGAATTTCAGAAAGAAAAATTAATCTGTTCACATTCATCCCAGAAACTGATATTGATCTCATTATAACCATTCTTATAGTTCATTTCAACTATATTCTGTGAGTCATGAAATATAATAAACATGTCATCATTCCTCTCTTTTCACCTTATAGCCTTTTACAATAATCCCCATACTTCATTTCAATTACATTCCACATATTAACTAATAAGTGTCTCATATTTTTCTTTCTTTCACCTTTATTCCTTTTATCTCTGTATTTAATTTAATTGTTAACAAGCACCCCATTGACAAACAATACCAGTTTTGATCTTGGAGTGGAATTTTCTCTTCACAACACCCCCCCAAACCATCTCCAGGGGCACAATGTTTACAGGGTGGGAGCTACTGCACAAAAGGGTCTTCTTCCTCATCGTTGAGGCTTGCCCTACTCACCGTTTGCGCTGCTCCAGTTCCCAGTCGAGGCGGGAGAGGGTCTGCTCATGAGGGTCATTCAGCGTAATGTCCCATTTGCTGATTTCAGGAGGGGCATCTTTGTAAAACTCCTCCACACTCACCAGCTCAATCTCCTCGTGTTTGGATCTGTGCCAAGGGAGAGAAAGGAGATGCCTGTTTTAATATATATATATATATATATATGCTCCCCAGAGATAAGAACAATCTTGGGAAGTTTCTGATGTGTGGACTTCCAACTCCCAGAATGCCCCAGCCAGCCATTTTCATGGCTGGCTGGGGCATTCTGGGAGTTGGAAGTCCACACATCAGAAACTTCCCAAGGTCGAGACACAGGGCTGCAAAAAGACACGTTTACTTTTTAGCAAACTTGCTTTGGAGAAAGTTTGAGTGCAGCAGCAAAAAGAAATGAAAATCCTTCCTTTCTCCTTTTCTTTTCTTTTTTTTTGAACTGAGCTGAATATTTACAAGTATGATTAGACACACAAGGAATTTCTTTAAAAAGTTTTATTTTTATCACAAAAACATAAAAACCATCTTTCAATTATACAGTGTGTCGTCTGGGTACCTACATCTTGTGCACGTAATATTTATATATATTTCTTCTTGAGTTTACTTTCATATTATATCCCAATTGACATTATATATATTATATCATTATTACAAATTTGTTATGTCCCCCCACCGTCCGCTTACTTGAACTCCAAACATTTTGTGATCTCCTTCTGCAGATGCATCACTTCGTAGAGCAAATTTTGGAGCTGGAGGTGATAGGCATCGACTTTCTGTTTCGCCTGTGTCCAAAACAAAAACACCAGGGTCTTTGTGTTATAATGTAGCTATTAGGTGATGGAAATTATAATTGTTTAATGGGATAATTTAGAAGTAGAATTTTTAATGGGATGTGAAAGGGAATCAACTATAAATACAAAAAAATATAAAAAACTATAAATATAACTATAGAGTTATAAACACAGCACAAAAAAATCATCTGTCACTCTCCTTCTTCTTTGGAAGAGATTGCGAAGACCAGACTCCTCTCTAGAGCACTAAAAATCTCCACAGACTGTTATCATCCTGGTCATTCATATTTCGAATTGTTACCATCAGGGAGATGTTAGAGGTGTCTTAAAATGAGGACTAATAGACTGAGAAACAGTTTCTTTTCCAAGGCAATAATTGTTTTGAATCAAACAGCACACTTGTGATTTAGTCCTATGTATAAAGTGGCATTTTTAAACTTTCTAACTTAATATATGTTTTAAATAGGTTTTAGACTAAATTTTTAATTATTACTATTGTTACTTTAATTATTTTAATTTTTAAATACTCTGTAGTGTGCTTGTGATGTGGTGTTTGGGGCACTGTGCTGGAGTAGCTTTCAAATTTCATTGTATTTTGAATGCAATGACAATAAAGGTATTCTATTCTATTCTATAAGATATGAAGGTGACACACTTTAATTGGCAACTCTAGGGAAAACCTTGTTTTGTAATGTTTGAAATATGGATATAGAGTGAAATTGTACACAGGACAGATAAAAGTATAAGTATAATTATTTTGAAAATATGAAAAGTTTGAAAAGGATACGTAATAGATTTAGATATGAATGAGTTATAAAATGAGCCTGACGGAAGTATTTGAGGGGGAAAATTAATAAAGGATATCTAAAGTAGTGATAAGTTATGAAATTGAAGATGAAAGATTAATATGGAACTGAGATTATATCTGTATGGAGATGTGAAAACCTGGAACGAAGCTGTTCACTAAAAAAAGATGTTTTTAGTTTTGTTTTGTGAAAACCGAAATAAAATTGTTTAAAACAAAAAAAAAAGGAAACACGAGGGTCGAAGTTGCCACGTTAGAGAGTCGAGATCAGGGTTCCCTGATCTCTGAGGGTTCGTGGCCCAGAGAAGGAGGGAGATGGGATGGGTTTGTCAGAGGGGAATGCGAGTGCGAGACCACGAGTGCGTGGGATGATGCTGGATAGAGCAGGGCTGTGTACGTGTACATATGCGTGTGAGCACCGTCGAGCTGCTCCGTGGCCAATAGGTTGCGTCTCAGTAGCAAGCTGCAGCCCACAGGTTGCAAGCCCTCCCGCATCGTCCCAACGTGGTCCATTTATTCCACGCTTCCCTTCATCTTCTCCCCTTTAGACTCGGCCGCACCTCGTGAGTCTGGTCCCTTCCCTTCTTCAGCCGAATGTGAGCCAAGCGGTTGAGCTTCTTCAGAGTCATGAAGTGGACGCAGCTCTGGATGCGTCGCTCTTCGATTTCCACAGCCTGGAAAAAGAGAACGAGGCATGAGTTTAAGAAATCCTGGGGCGTGGATTCGGAAGCTTGGGGCAGCGCAAGGGATGAACGCGCTCCATCGCACGTGGAGAGGGAGGCTGGTTGGAGAGAGGGAGGAGGGATGACATGCGGTGACTTACGTTATCCTTGTGGCCTTTGCTCTTCAGCTCCTGGATTTCTGCCATCAGCCTCTGAAGATCTTGGCAGGTCTGTTTGTAAAGTTCATAATCTCGGTTGGGGTCCCGCAGTTCCACCTCGGCCTCTTCGCTGTAATACCTGGTGTCCTATGGAGAGGAACGGAGGAGGAAGGGGAGGCAGGTGAACTTGGCACGTGGTTGTCTATTCAACCGAGCAGCCGCAGAGGAAAAATGCCTTGGTTCCGTTCTTCCTGCATCGTCCTAGGAACAAAACCTTTACCTTCCAAGCGGCTGCTGCTGCTACAGCTTTTAAGGTTGGTGTAAAACTCATAAAATATTTCTCTGGTCTTTTTAAGAGTTGCCAATAGAAAGGGAGAGGGGGGGAAGAGCAGTGTGGCAGCTTGGAAATCAAAAGTGAATTCCATACATAGTTTTTCAAAGATAGTTTCTAGGTGATGGAAGTTTTTGCCGCGCAAAATTCTAACTGGAGAGCACAATTGATGACTCCTGGCTATGGATGTGTCCCATTGAAGAATATGAATTACAATACACCCAGGGGGTGGGGGAA
>BHEV01013951.1:0-11649 GCA_004319985.1 Emydocephalus ijimae
GAAGAAGAAGAAGAAGAAGAAGAAGAAGAAGAAGAAGAAGAAGAAGAAGAAGAGGAGGAGGAGGAGGAGGAAGAGGAAGAGGAGAAGGAAAAGAAGGAGAGGAAGGAGGAGGGGGAGAAGAAGAAGAAGAAGAAGAAGAAGAAGAAGAAGAAGAAGAAGAAGAAGAAGANGAGGAGGAGGAGGAGGGGGAGAAGAAGAAGAAGAAGAAGAAGAAGAAGAAGAAGAAGAAGAAGAAGAAGAAGAAGAAGAAGAAGAAGAAGAAGAAGAAGAAGAAGAAACAATTATATATCTTCTGATTCTTTCAAACCTTGAATCAGCATTTTTTCTACTTTTCTACAATGGGACTTTAATTTACTTCCTTCCCTCCTGACTACCATTGTCTCCCATCAAATCGATCATGGCAGTTTCCTAAGGTGCCCATAGGCTATCCAGATCAAATCCAGCACTAACCTCTACAGTATTTCGATGTCTGCATATCCCCGTCTGTTTTGTGTATGATGAATGAGAACCTGCAAGGGTCCCTTCATTTGCGATTATTTTTCTGCCATGTGCTTTGCAGCAGCATCTTTACTCTGGATGCTAAAGAAATAACTCAAAAAACCTCCATCGTGATGAGACCCCAAGTTGCTCATCAGAATTGATGTTTGTTAGTTGTTAGCAACAATGACCACTTCTAGTAGTTGACATGTGTTTACTGTAATAAAGGGGAAAGCCATATATAATGCTAGACACCCATTAGGCAATTCTAAGGAATTATTTTAAAACAATGAAATGTAGGTATAGGAAATATCTGCTTGATTATAGCTGTGCAGAGAAGGGAAGAGAAATTTGAACTTTCCCTTGACAGCTGCAATCTCACACTATGCTCTTCATGTTGATTTGTAAAAAAAAAAGAGGACTCCTTCAAGTCAAGTTTGATTTTTAATTACTACAAGTCGATGTAACTCTCTTACAATAATATGAAATTTGTGATTTCCTTTGCCTTAGGTGTTTTTTTTTCATGTCCTACTCTAATCTACACTTCCAGGATTTCCTGATGGTCTCCTATCCAAGTGCTAATTAATCTAACCGTGCTTCACTTTTAGAAATCCACAAAGACATCCCTTAATTTGAAAACAGTCCACTGGCAGTAGGTAAGGAGTGTATTTTCTTTGTGCTATAGTTAGGATTAGGAAAGAAAAAGTAGGCTTTCCTTCACACTACGGTCCCATAAAAACCAAACCTTTTTTTATCTGTGCCCCAATGATATTAGACTAAATGATACTGTCAAGTGATGTGTTAAACAAGTGTCCCTTGTAGTTTGGCTTACAGAAACTGGTTCTAATAAATGAAAACATTCCCATCTTTAAAATGCAAACCTGAAAATATTTATAATACCTATATTTCTTGAACAAGACCCAGATTTTAGAATACCTTGGGCTAAGTAGAAACTGTCCCTCAAGGATGTACCTCAGTCTAATCAGACAAATCAAAGATGCGTACAGTCTTCTGAAGAAGAAAAAGCGGGATACAAAATAAAGCCTCCCTCTTCTAAACATTATGTGGTCACACTTTAGTCTTTCTCCCAAGAACTGGAGGGCTCTTAAAGGAAATTGATTCCAATGTCAATGTTTATTGAACCTAATAATTCCCTGGTCAATTAAGTCAACTTTTAGTGAACTTTGTGGATTCCACCACAGAGGGGCAGACAAGAACTTCAAATAGGCCTCTCCAAAGTCACCATATTGGAGAGAGGCCTTTAGAAATTGAATACTGTTTTGAAATCTTTTTTTAATTTAAAAAAACCCAACCACTGAACATAATCTTTCAGAGATCCTGGAATACTAAAGAACTACTAGAGGACTGGAAAAGAGCTGATATGATTCCAATCTCCCCAAAAAGGAGGAAAGGTGGATCCAGGAAACTATAGAGCGATCAGCCTGATATCAGTATCTGGGAAGATCCTGGAAAAGATAATCAAGCAATGCATCTGTGAGCATCTAGAAATAAACAAGACAATTAGTACAAGCAAGCATGAGCTTATCAAAAATAAATTATGCTAGACAAGCCTTATTTCCTTCTTTGACAAAGTGACTAAATTCGTAGATAAGAGAAATGCTGTGGACATAATTTACTTAGACTTCAATAGGGCATTTGATAAAATAGACTATACACTACTTTTTTTTAACAATGTGTTATAGATACTACCACCACCAAATGGAGTTACAATTTGCTAACCAATCGTACTCAACAAGTAGCCATCAATGGAACTATATCTGCATAGAGAGAAGCATGCACTGGGGTACCTCAATATTCTATCTTAGGCCCAGTAATTTTCAACAGCTTCATAAATGAGGTAGATGAGAGGATAAAAGGGAACTCCTCAAATTTGCAGATGCTACCAAGCTGGGAGGAATAGCTAGCACTTTAGATAATAGACTCAAGATTCAGAAGAATCTTGACAGACTTGAACATTGGGCCTTATCCAACAAAATGCAGTTCAGTAGTGAGAAGAGAAAGATCCTATACTTAAGCAAGAAAAACCAAATGCACAGCTATAGCATAGGTGGATACCTGGCTCAATAGTAGCCGCCGTGAGAGATATTTGGTATCCTAATAGACCACCACTTAAGTATGTTCTGCAGCTGCCAAAAAGACTAATGGAGACCTGAGTTCCATCAACAGAGGGATAGCTTCAAGATCACATGAAATGATAGTACCATTTCATACTGTACTGGTGAGATCACAACTTGGAATACTGCATCCAATTCTGGTCACCATGATACAAAAAAGATGTGGAGACTCTAGAAAGAGTGCAGAGAAGAACAACAAAGATGACAAGATGCCTGGAAGCTAAACCATAAGAGGAACAATTGAGGGAACTAGGTATGTCTAGATGAAGGAAGAAAAGCACTAGGGTTGATATGACAGCAGTCTTCCAGTATTTGGCTGTCACAGAGAAGAGGGGATCAACTTATATTCCAAAGCATTTGAGGACAGCACAAAAAGTAATGATCATTAAAAGATCATTAAAGAGAGTTCCAATCTAGAACTAAGGAGAAATTTCCTGACAGAACAATTAATCAGTGGAATGGCTTGTCTCTGGAAGTTGTGGGCACACCATCACTGGAGGTTTTCAAGAAGAGCTGGACAGCCATATGTCCAGGATGATATAGGTTCTTCATGGGCAGGGGGTTGAACTAGAAGCCCCTTCCGGTCCTATTATTCTATGTTCTGTGTTTGGCCTACATTGGCTAAAAACAACTTCCAGATAAGTGGTTTTGGGTCATGAAGAAAAAGTTTGGGAAGCACTGGCCTACATTCTCACTCAGTATTTTGTGGTGGACTCCCATCCACATATTAACATGGCTTGATCCAGTTTAGCTTTTTAGGTCAGTCAAGGGCAACTATTAGTTGTCATTTAGTCTGACAAAAGTAAAAATGTCTAAAGTTAAGTTTGATTCCGAGTAATCTATGTATTCTTTCCTGGCAACAATGCAGAAGTAGTATACTGTATCTTTCTTTTGGATTTTTAAAAGTTCTCACTCTAGCCTACATCCTTGGATTCACTGGGGTTCTTTCCAAGACCCACCTTAGTGTTTGAGATCCAAGTGCTCCTGTGTGGCAGGATAAGTTCCCATCATTCAATCCAGCTCTTTGACAGGGGAATGAAAGAGCCCACCCCCTACCCATCCCCAGGCACACACCCCGGGCAATGGGGATGTCACTGCTAATCCTTTCAACCCCAAAGCACCTTAAATCAGGGCTCTCCAACCTTTCTGACCTCAGGGACCACTAAATTCATAATTTTAAATCCTGCGGACCACTAATATCATCTGCTTAATGACTGGCTGGGTGGGCGTGACTAGGTGATCATGTCAGTGTGTAGGTGTGGCCAACTCAATGTCACTCACATTGAGGGGCACCTCGCTGGCCTCTACTCTCCCTTCCCTTCCCAGCCACTCCTCACCTGCCCAGCTAGGCTCCTTAAGGCCCCAACAGGAAGCAGTTGTTGGAGCTAAGCAGCCACCATGAGAAAGAGTTGACAAAACAGCTGGCTCAGTTCAAATTGGATCTGACTGAGAAGGAAGCTCAACAGAAGCACCTCACTGAGGACTACGAGCATACGCTTTCCAAGCAGAGGGAAGACCTGCAGGAGTGCAAGGCCAGGTACCGGCACCTGGAGGCTCAGTGGGCTGAGATGGTCAGCCAGTTCCAGGCCATGATGCAGTCCCACTGGCTCTTTGCCACCAGTGGCACTTCCCTCCAGCCTTTGCCCAAAGCCCCGCACCAGGAGGCTGAAGCAGACCCCTAGTCGGAATTTCTGCCCCACTTTGATCCCCCACACAAAAACCCAAAGGGAGAGACTCTGCAGATACGTTCATTGCACGTATCTGGCCCAGGGGCCATAGTTTGATTTAGTGCAATATAAAAAATGCAAATAATTTTTCTGGGGACCACCAAAATTTTCTCACGGACCACCAGTGGTCTACAGACCACCAGTTGGAGACCCTTGCCTTAAATGGTGTCTCTGACATGAGGGGAACGCAGCTTAACTTCAGAACCCAGGCAAATTAAATTATATCCTGTCAGAAATATTTTTCAGGAGAATATTTTTTGATATCTCCTAGGAAATTTAGCAGAAGGTACTCAAAGAGGGCAACTATGCGTAATAAAAGTAACAGGTATGGCCTATCCAGGGCAGTTTTGAGGTGTGACTGCAATCAAGTTCTCCAAAAGACTGGTGGCAATGGCATGTAAAAGTAAACTCTATTTTGAGAAAATAGATTTTATCCTTCTATGATATGCAAGAATCCAAAGACATCCAGTGTGGTAGAATGATGAGTGACTGAAGGAGTATTTCTCCCTACAGCACATACTTAAATGATAAAGTTTTTTACCACAAGGTGTAGTAATAGCCACCCACTCAGATGGTTTAAAAAAAAAAGGATTAGAGAGATTCAAGGAGAATGAGAAAATGTCAACACCAATAGTGCCTGTGTCCTGTTGCCAGCATAACAGCGGTAAACTCAGGCATATGACCAGAAGACAGATTGTGTTTATGGCCTCAAAGACAATTGATAGGCCACAAGGTGTTATTTGTTATTGATAGTCACTTTATATATTTCTTTACTTTTTCTTTATTATATTCTTTCTTTTCTTTTTTCTTACATTTTTGGTTTTTTTTTAAATTCTCTTTTCCTTTTTCCAGATCTAATTTGAATTACTGTAGTTTTCTTACTATCATCATCAAAAAAATTTTTTTTAGCAAAATATATTTTTGAAAAGGAAAAATGAAAATATATGATTCATACATGTGTGGACAGATCTACCCTGTTCTTTTCCCTATGGAAAAAAAAGTGAGGGAAACTTGCATTGTACATTGTGCTTCAGGATGCCAAATATGAAACATGTCATTAAACAGGATTTTCTGAGATTACCATATCCCACATTTTACTGATTCATTCCTTGTAGCTTGACAATGAACTTGATAAAATAAGCAAATGTCAGGCCATTCTCCATGATTCATACTCCAGTACGTGACAACAGGCAGCATAAACAACCTCCCCAAACTCTTAACAACAAAGCTTTTAATCTTAAATGCCAGACCCTCAAGGAGATATTTTAGATTCCTGTAATGTTACATTGGTTTCTTTGAAATAAAATGTAGGACTTCCCATCATCTCCTGCTGGACTCTTAAGAATCCAGGTAGTCCTTGACCTACAGTCACAATTGAGGCCAAAATTTTCATTGCCAAGCAAGGCAGTTGTTAAGTGAGTTTTGTCCCTTGTTCTGACCATTTTTGCCACAGTTGTTAAGCAAATTGCTGCAATTGTTAAGTGAATAGCACAGTCTTTAAGTGACTCTGGCTTCCCCCATTGAGTTTGCTTGTCAGAAGCTACCTGGGAAGATTACAAATGGGGATCCCATAAAGACATGCCAGTTGCCAAGAGCCTGAATTTTGATCACATGAGCCTGGGGATGCTGTAACAGTTATAAGTGCAAAAACCGGTCATGTCACTTTTTTTCAGTGCTGTTGTAACTTTGAATGGTCTTTTTGGGGTTTGCTCTCAGTTTATATTCAGGCACCAGAATATAAACTGACAGCAAACAGTGCTCCTTAATACTAGCACTGATGATGTTTCGTAGTTAGGATAACGAAACGTCTGCAAGAAAACAAGTAGGCTCAGAGAGCATCGAGGACCGCTCATTTCAAATCTGAGCTACAAATATTTGCTGTATTGATTTCGTGGGATTTAGTATGCCTGGAAGGGCGACATGAAAAGCTCTGTCCCTGTTCATGTAGAGGTATGGAGAGGTATGGAGAGAGCATTTTTCTATTCTTCCAAAGGGCACCTCTCTTTCTAAAAAGGGAACATCTCAAGAAGTCCATGGGTCTTGAAAGGTTAGGATCACACTTATTCCATTTGTATGATAATCTCTCCAAATGGTCATGTTGGGACAGGAGGGTGTCTGATCATTTGTGGGTGGAGGAAGAAGATGATGGTCTGGTTGTTGTTGTTTTCTTGTCTGTGAGAAAGACCTTTACAAGAAGGATCCTAGGTACACAAACAAAATAACTGCTGGACCCAAAAGGCAAGGCTTGATGAAAGCTTGGTATTTTGCCGTAGTATGCCAAGGTGTTTCTGGCTTTCTTTTGTGTAAAGGAGTTCATATTAACCCACTGATATCTAGGGATTTGGGTCCTTTACAGTGGGGATCTCCAACCCTGGGCCGCAGACTGGTAACAGTCTGTGGCCTGTTAGGAACCAGGCCATACAGCTGGAGGTGAGCAGCTGGTGAGCAAACTGTACATGTGCGAGATCTAGGTTGAGCCCTCCTTCCCCCCACCCATCCACGGAAACCTTGTCTTCCATAAAACCAGTCCTTGGTGCCAAAAAGGCCAGGGATTTTGCTGCTTTACAGCATGTAGTTGTATCCAAGAAGCAATGGGTGGGAACTAGGCAAAGAGAAAACCAACATAGAAGTAAAGGAGAGATTTTCTGACAGAACAATTGATCAGTGAAATGACTCGCCTTCCAAAGTTTGGGTGGTCTATCACTGGAGGTTTTTAAGAAGAGATTGGACAGCCATTAGTCTAAAATGGTATAGGGTAGTGGTCACCAACCTTTGGGGCACCAAGTTCTCCAGTTCCATGGAGAGATGTTTTTCCACGGGCCAGAGGAGGCATGGTTTCACATGCTGCCTGCTTCCCGCGGATAGGGTTTTGCTTGTTTGCACATCCTGGTTTCTGACATACTGTGGCCCAGTGCCGATCCATGTACCAGGGGCTGGGGATTCCTGGTATAGGATCTCCTGCTTGGGCAGAGGGTTGGACTAAAAGCCCTCCAAGGTCCCTTCCAACTCTGTTATTCTATCAAATCAGAAGATACATTTTCAGAATTTGCCTTAGTTAGATTCCTCTTAAGGTCTCTGGCTCTCATCCAGAATCCTCCTTCAGATTCTCAACCGAGGTTTGTCAGACTCAGTTTCATATTTGCTTTAAGTGATGTGTAAAAATGTGACTCAACAAGAAGCTGTTTACCTCAGCTTAACTGTCACTGAA
Source organism: Emydocephalus ijimae (assembly GCA_004319985.1). NCBI lineage: Eukaryota > Metazoa > Chordata > Lepidosauria > Squamata > Elapidae > Emydocephalus > Emydocephalus ijimae. The sequence goes on from BHEV01013951.1 coordinate 7,548, forward strand.
TGTGTTTGGTGTTTGCTAGTACATTGATTTATGGCTGTTTCCTCAGATATTTTAGTTTCTTTGAAATATTTATGGCTCAGGTTAGGAATTGATTGTACTCTATTTTAGTTGATTTGGCCTGTGTGTGCATGTATGCATGAAGCATCTCCAGGTGATATAGCAGTATTTAATAATTTTTGCAGAATGCAAAAGACAAATGCCATGCAGTGGACAACATGAAATTAAACATATCATTTTTTGGTCATGAGCAATAGAACAGTATCATCATAAGATATTGAATGCTGATGTGAATTTTTTAAAAGTGCAAAAAAAAAAAAAACCCTTTGCTGACCTACGACATATAATTGAATCTTAACACAGAAAACCTCTGCACAGAGAAAACAAGCATCTAAACTTAGCTGAAATTTAATCCCAATTTTTCAGTTGAAAATTTTAAGGGCTGATTTTGCACCATCGTCTGGGACTCTGCAGCTGAATTCCATTACTTGATATTATTTTTTTAATCACTGACACACAGTAAGGATTTGAAACATGATATGCAATGGCTTTTGGAATTTGACTGTTACTTTATAAAGCTGGTTGTTGTTTAATAGCATTTGAGAACTATAGCGATTGTTCAAATTCTTTAGAAATTTGAAAAACTACTATATTTTGAAGAGTTGTAAATATCTGGTTCAGTCTGCACTCCTGCTTTGTCACATATTTCTTGGGAAAATTTATGCATTTCTGTCTCTTTCCTTTTGACTTAAATTGGCCAAGTTATGTTGTTGGAGCTGAAAAGGGGAGCCTAACTGCCCAAAGAAGTATTTATGATTGCTATTATTATCTGAGTCCCATACAGATAAGACACAGTGGAGTTTTATGAGATTGTATAAAACCAACCATTGCTATTATCAACAAGGGAGGAAAAAGACTTTTCCAATGCAGTGAGAAGACTAAGCTGGCTCATAAAAAATTCTGTCTACTTAGCAGTATAAGTCTGGGAAACATTTGCCATATTTATGCTTCATTTAGTTGCTTGAGTGGTTGAGAGAGAGATTTTATTTTTTCTTCGGTCTCATACCTTGGATATTTCTGGATGGCTCTTGGAAAGAGCAGGTAAACAGCAACCAAACTGCTGAAATAGGGATTTGATCCCTATAGGGTGTTTTTTCCTCCATGATAATTGAACAGAGAAGTTTGTTGTACATATTCTTTCTATTCCACTAAATCAAGTTTGATTAAAAACAGAAGAAAATTGAAGATAAAACATGGGGAATGGAGGAAGGAAGGAAGGAAGGAAGGAAGGAAGGAAGGAAGGAAGGAAGGAAGGAAAAGGGGAAGGGGAAGGGGAATTAGGAAAGGAAAGGGACTTTGTGCTGTTCAGTTCTGCTGTAAGGAAGACCCAGAACCATGATTTCTACAGACACTTAATCTGATTTGAAGAGGAGGTCAACCTACAGTATATCCAGTTGCATGTCCAGGTGAAACTCGAAAAATTAGAATATCGTGCAAAAGTTCATTTATTTCAGTAATGCAACTTAAAAGGTGAAACTAATATATGAGATAGACTCATTACATGCAAAGCAAGATAGTTCAAGCCATGATGTGTCATAATTGAGATGGTTGTGGCTTACAGCTCATGAAAACCCCAAATCCACAATCTCAGAAAACTAGAATATTGTGAAAAGGTTCCATATTCTAGGCTCAAAGTGTCCCACTTTAATCAGCTAATTAAGCCATAACACCTGCAAAGGGTTCCTGAGCCTTTAAATGGTCTCTCAGTCTGGTTCAGTAGGAATCACAATCATGAGAAAGACTGCTGACCTGACAGTTGTGCAGAAAACCATCATTGACACTCTCTATAAGGAGGGAAAGCCTCAAAAGGTAATTACGAAAGAAGTTGGCTGTTCCCAAAGTGCTGCATCAGAGCACATTAATAGAAAGTTATGTGGAAGGGAAAAGTGTGGAAGAAAAAGGTGCACAAGCAGCAGGGATGACGGCAGCCTGGAGAGGATTGTTAGGAAAAAGCCATTCAAAAGTGTTGGGGACTTTCTCAAGGAGTGGATTGAGGCTGGAGTCAGTGCATCAAGGCCACCATACACAGATGGATCCTGGACATGGGCTTCAAATGTCGTATTCCTCTTGTCAAGCCACTCCTGAACAACAAACAACGTCAGAAGCATCTTACCTGGGCTAAAGAAAAACAGACCTGGTCTGTTGCTCAGTGGTCCAAAGTCCTCTTTTCTGATGAGAGCAGCTTTTGCATCTCATTTGGAAACCAAGGACCCAGAGTCTGGAGGAAGAATGGAGAGGCAAACACTGGAAGATGCTTGAAGTCCAGTGTGAAGTTTCCACAGTCTGTGTTGATTTGGGGAGCCATGTCAACTGCTGGCTTTGGTCACTGTGCTTCATTAAGTCCAGGGTCAACGCAGCCGTCTACCAGGAGATTTTGGAGCACTTCATGCTTCTTTCTGCAGACGAGCTTTATGGGGATGCTGACTTCATTTTCCAGTGGGATTTGGCACCTGCCCACACTGCCAAAAGCACCAAAACCTGGTTCAATGACCATGGGATTACTGTGCTTGATTGGCCAGCAAACTCACCTGACCTGAGGTGAGAGAATCTATGGGGCATTGCCAAGAGAGAGATAAGAGACATGAGACTGAACAATGCAGAAGAGCTGAAGGCTGCTATTGAAGCATCCTGGTCTTCCGTAACACCTCAGCAGTGCCACAGGCTGATAGCTTCCATGCCATGCTGCACTAAGGCAATAATTGCTGCAAAAGGGGCCCAAACCAAGTACAGAGTACATGTGCATGCTTATACTTTTCAGAGGTCCGATATTGTTCTATATACAATCCTTGTTTTATTGATTGCATGTAATATTCTAATTTTCTGAGATTGTGGATTTGGGATTTTCATGAGCTGTAAACCATAACCATCTCAATTATGACAAATCATGGTTTGAACTATCTTGCTTTGCATGTAATGAGTCTATCTCATATATTCGTTTCACCTTTTAAGTTGCATTACTGAAATCAATGAACTTTTGCACGATATTCTAATTTTTCGAGTTTCACTGTACAAAGCAAAACCTTTGTCTCTTCAAAAACACCTCTGCAGTGGCTGCATCCCAGCTGCATGAAACCAATGACCATGAGATGGCAGTCAAGAGGTACAAAACCCCTAAGTCTTTGCCGCCACTTAGTGATAGATACATAGACAAATGGAAAAGTCAGTAAAAGGTTGTCCTTAACGTAGAACCATTTATTTAGCAACTAATGTTACACAGTACTGAAAGACGTGACTTAGGATCAGTCCTCCGACTTATGACCATCGCAACATCCCCAAGGTCAAATCAAAATGTGGGCACTCAGCAATCTGCAATAATGCACCACCTCAGGCAGAGGTGGTATTCAGCAGGTTCTGACCAGTTCTGGAGAACCGGTAGCGGAAATTTTGAGTAGTTCGGAGAACTGGCAAATACCGCCTCTGACTGGAGAGTTTACAGTATCCTTCCCCTGCCACGCCCACCAAGCCACGCCCACAGCACTGGTAGTAAAAAATTTGAATCCCACCATTGAACTTAGGGTCATGTGATTGCCATTTGAGACCACCCCAGCAGGCTTCCAACAAGAAAACTCAATGGGTGGAAGCCGGATTTGCTTAATGACCATGTAACTCATTTAACAACTGCAGTGATTCACTTAACAATCATGGCAAATAAAGTTGTAAAATCAGTTCATTTAGTGACTGTTCCAAGTTACCCCACCATTTAAAAAAGTGACTTTTGGCCATTTTTCACAGTGACAATCTGTGTCCCCATGATCACGTGATACTTGGCAACTGATTCCTATTTATGACTGTGTGTCTCACTTAACAACAGAAATGTCAACTGAAATTTTAGGTTGGGGACTATCTGTATTGTATTCATTATGATATATATATATATGTGTGTGTGTGTGTGTGTGTATGTATGTATGTATTTATGTATGTATGGCATTCAGCTTTGTTCGGGTATTTTCCCATGTAAGAAAACATATATATTTGTTTTCTGAGGTTCTCGCAGGTATTTGTATGTGGATCTTTGGTTATTCGGGTTTTCTCCCGCGTAAGGTTG
>BHEV01013952.1:0-34370 GCA_004319985.1 Emydocephalus ijimae
TTGAGCTTTGTCCAAACTGGTCCCTTCGATTCTGGGGCCACGATATTCTCCTTCTTCTGCCTGGACCTCCTTTGCCTTCCACCTTTCCTTGGAGGATTCAGCGAAGGATGCTGTATTTCCCCCCGCTGCCACATCGCTTTCTCATAGTTTGGATGGCTTCCCTTGGCTCTCCCAGCCTTTTCTCATTTTATTTGCTATTACTTCTATTTTATTACTTATTTATTAAATTCATTGTTTTCCATTTATTGTTTCCGTTTTTTTAAAATTTTGTGTTTCATTATTTATTTTTTTATTCAATGATGTTTTGTTTTATACATCCTCGAATTACAACGGCTCATTTAATGACCATTCAAAGTTACAATGGCATTGGAAAAAGTGACTTATGACCGTTTCTTGCACTTACGACTATTGCAGCATTCCCAGGGTCACGTGATCGAAATTTGGATGCTTGGCAACTGACTCGTATTTACAACGGTTGCAATGTCCCTGGGGGTCACGTGGTCCTCGTTTGCGACCGCCTGACAGGCAAAGCCAATGGGGGAAACCAGATCCACCTAACAACCGTGTTATTAACTTAATAATTGCAGTGATTCACTTAACAACTGTAGCAAGAAAGGTTCTAATATGGGGAAGTTTTCACTTAACAACTCTCTTATTTAGCAACAGAAGTTTGGGGTCATAAATCAAGGACTACCTGTACCATGGTCATAACTCAAGGACCTCCTGTAGCAGAAGGAAGAAAGGGATTACACAAAGCTTAAATCTAATGACATTTGAGAACTTCATAAAGAACTTGGCAACTGTATACATGTGGTTTGTTTGTTGTGGTCTTTCTGGGATGTATTTTTTTTTCTCCAATCTACATTCTGGAATTTTCTGCCTGTTTCCAAAAGACTGATCTCCATTTATTTTTGGAAGAATGCACAGTGTCGCATGTTAAGTTGATTGAATTCCAGCTTTGCTGCTGGCAAAGCTCTTGCGCAGACTGTCACATTAGGGAGTCACACAAAAATCAAACACGACCCTCAAACTATTAAAAATAAACAATTTTTTAGACACAACCCTTAGAATAATGCATCTAAACACCACAAAAGCACCATGGTTTGGGGGAACCCAAGTTGCATTCTCTAAAAATTTGAACAAGAAAGAGAGAGAGAAAGAGAGAGAAAGAGAAAAGCAAAATGAATTTAATTGAAATTAATAAAATGAAACTTTGGTGATGTTTTCCCCGTGGATTTAACCACGTCCCCCTATCTGCCCCATCCAAAATTTATAATTTCCATAGCAACTTTGGGAGATGTTTTGATGGCAAAAAGAGGATTATGTAATGCCTGTACTCCTGCATTGCAGCAATCATAAAATGTATGAATGGAGAACATTGCATTGTCTAAGTAGCCTGTTTTCTCCAATGGAGAGTTTTAAAACGAGAAATCAAGTCTCTTGTTCCGTTTTCCCCCAGGTGGGAACCTGGTGAAGGGCTTCTAATTCTGCCACTCCATGCCATGCCATTAAATTTATGTTTATTGATTGCGTTATTAGATTTTTATCCTGTTATTATGTTATAAGTGCTGCAATGTACATAATACGGCTTCTATCTTCCCTACTACAACAACCCTGTGAGGTAGATTGGGCTGAGAGACTAAGTAACCCACCTGTCTTTCATGCCCAAGGTGGAACTAGAACTCACTGTCTCCTGGTGATTGACCCAAAGTTATGCAGCCAGCTTTCATGCCTGAGTCTGGACTAGAACTCACCATCTCCTGATGATTATCCCAAAGTCATCTACTCGGCTTTTATGCCTAAGGTGGGACTAGAACTCACCATCTCCACTAATTGGCCCAAAGTCACCCAGATGGCTTCCATGCAAAGGCAGAATTAGAATTCCCTGTTTCCTGGTAATTGGATCAAATTCATCCAGCCAGCTTTCATGCCTGAGGCCTGAACTAGAACTCAACATCTCTTTATAATTGACCCAAAGTCATCCAGATGGCTTTCAGGCAAAAGCAGGACTAGAATTCCTTTTCTCCTGGTGATTGGCTCAAAGTGACCCAACTGGCTTTTATGCCTAAGGCAGGACTAGAAATCCCTTCACCCAGTTTTCTAGCTTGATGTCTTAACCACTGGTTCCAAATTCCATTTTTATCTCTGGAAAAAAAAACAAGGGCTCCCTTGCGGAAGGAATCATAGTGCTAGATCGACTTTTGGCATTAATAATTAATTATAAAATTAATAATTATTAATAGTTAATAATAATCAGTCCTTAATTTCAAGATCAAGGATAAGTCAACCCTTGGGTGTAGGAACAGTTGGATTCAACCACCCAAGATGGTGGGTTATCCCAGAATATATCAGCTGAGTTAGCAAACGTTATACAACTTTAAGCCCGTCTCAAAGATGTCCTTTACTAACGTGTCAAGAGACAGGTGTCAATCCTGAAGCTGGCCAGGCCGGAGCCATTTTGGAGCTGAGGGATGGGGGGGGGCAATTAGAGATAGTTGGGTTTGTGTAGTCAAAATAAAATACTTTCTCTTGGGAACTAAGGACATTCTCACACCTGGTGTGAGAGAGAAAAAGAGAGGGAGGGAGAGAGAGGGAGCGGGAGAGGAAGAAGAAGAGAGAGAGAGCATACTTGATCACAAAAAGGGTCACAAAAAGGCATAAAATGGGGCAAAACAAATGTCTCATTTAGTAACATAAAATTTGAGCTCCATTGTGGCCGTAATTCAAGAACAATGCATAGATTTAGTTTGCCTGGTCGTATATCTTATCTAGTCTATCAGATGTGGTTGACACTCGTTTCTAAGGAAAACGTGGAAATTCCATTTGTGTGTGTTTTTCTGAACATTTAAGCATGTTTATTATTTAGGTATTCTCTTCTGAAGAATACTTAGCAAATGTTGGTGTTTTGGAATTAATTCAAATTCTAAGAATTGTCGGAATATCACACACACACACACACACACACACACACATATGGAGTTTGCAGCAAAGCTGGGCTTTGTTTGTTTGTTGCAAACTTAATGCTGTAAGACTGAATAAGTCTATATTTTTTCAGCTGTTTTGACAATTCTATTAAAGTTCCTAGCACTTTAATAACTATGGGGGAACAATTTGCTGGTTTATTCCCCAATCTCTCAATTTGAGCAATTAAATCCTGATATTTCACAATTTTTTTTCCCCCAGGCCTTTTCAGCTATTCTACTTTTCTGTCAGTTGGCATTGTCGAATCTGTAAATAACCTGCTTTTCTTCAACTACTGGAGATGTCCACTATATTGTATTATGGAGATGAATCTGTCTGACTTCAGAAGTCCCTCAGCGTTTTTACATGGTTATTTTAGAGCACTGTTTTTTCTTGTTTGGAAAAGATGGCAAAATTCCATTTAAAAACGTTTAAGGTTGAGAAGATGGTGCAATGGGGATGGTTGAGAAGAAAATATAGGGAAGAAGGAAGGAAGGGGAAAGGGAGAGAGAGGGAGGGGGAAGGAAGGGGAAGGAGAAGGGAAGGGAGAGAGGGGGGGNGGGGAAGGGAGAGGGAGACAGAGAGGAAGAAGGAAGGAAGTGTGAGAAAAGGACAACTATTTTAAAGCCAGCTTAGTCTGTATTTCATTAATAGGGCCCCTGATAGACAATATATTAAAATATTGCTTCAAATAATTTCCTAAGCATAGCAAAATATTTGCAATCTGCTGAAGTAGTACAAACTTGCAATATATATCTGCAAAGCAATCAGTTTTAAAGTTATTTTGGATCAGGGATATCCGGGACGCTGTCAGAAAAGGGTATAAAAGAGAGAGATCAATCTTCAGTCATGGCCACCGTTCCTTGTTGGACCTGAGCCCCAGTGCAGTGGTGAGAGTGCAGTACTGCAGGCTACTTCTGCAGCCTGCTGGCTACCTGCAATTTGGCAGACAGAATCTCACCAGGGTCAAGGCTGGCTCAGCCTTCAGTCCTTCCAAGGTGGGTCAAATGAGGACTCAGATTGTTGGAGGCAAGACAGAAGCTGACTCTGTAAACCGCTTAGAGAGGGCTAAGAAGCACTGTGAAGCGGCATATAAGTCTAAGTCAGGGGTGGGCAACTATGGCCCTTTTATGAATTATGGACTTCAACTCCCAGAATTCCTGAGCAAGCATGGCTTGCTCGGGAATTCTGGGAGTTGAAGTCCATAATTCATAAAAGGGCCATAGTTGCCCACCCCTGGTCTAAGTGCTATTGTAATTATCCTTGGACCTCATTGCAATGGGTTATTGATGTAAGTAAGGCTGTATTGTGTTACTTTGATGGCTCTTCATGGTCTAAATTGCTCATGAAATAAACCTTTGATTCTTGAAGTAAGAATTTGATCAGATGTATTACTGTCTCCATGTTTTATTGGTCTCGTTTTATGACAGAAGGAAGGGGAAGGAGGGAGGGGAAAGAAGGAGGGGAGGGAAGAAAAGGACAGAGGAAGATAAAGGACAGAGGAAGGGGGATTGTCCTACCCATCCTGCCCTAATCACCAAAAACGCAGCTGGGGCCAGGTGGAAGAATGATACAACCAGTTACTCTTACAGTTTATATTTCCACACAACAGTTCCAACACACGTTGTGTGTGTCCCTATCTCAGTGTAAGCCTCTTCCATAGCTCTTCTTTGCTATTTCGCAGCAATTGTCAAAAGCCTTTACTTATTTGCTGCATGAAATAAAGTTTTTTTTTTTAAATACAGAAAAGAGATCCTTCTATATTTTCCCAATCCTGACACCAAGGGGGCATGAGAGAAAATGCTCCTCTCAACCCTACAGCCTGAACCCACAACTCCTGAAGGACATTCTTCTACTGCCTTTCCCATTTCTTTCCCCAAACCTCCCAACCTCCCCAATGTTGACGATGAGCAAAAACACAGCGGTGAGAAGCCTCCTGATGCCAATTGAGCCAAACGAGCATTGCAGCCATTCAAACATGGAAGCAAATGAACGAAGCAGCCAGGGTTTGTTCATGTGTGGAAGTTAGGAGTCATTTTTGCCAAGATGGGGAAGAGAGACAATTTCACAGATGTGTGTTCTGGAAAACACTGTCTGCTCTGTGGCGGGAGGGTCTAAGGCAGCTGTGACTTGCTCGGGGAGGGGGCGGGAATGGGCATTTGGCACATTGCTCCAATGCTTCATTGAGGGTTTGCCAGGCCCAACGGCGAAATCTTGTTTCGACAGAGGTTTTCTAACTCAAGGTTGGACTGGGTGAGCCTGGGTGCCCCCCTGAGCTGGGTGGTTTTCCTGTAGACGTTTCATGACCCAACTAGGGAACATCATCAGTGCTAGGAGGGAATGGAGATTGGGAGGACAAGGAGGAGGAGGAGGAGTGGGAAGAGGAGAAAGAGGAGGAGGATGACTCGTGAGGTCCTTTTGCTCTTTGACCTTGGCTGTTTTCTTTAAGACATTTTATGACAGCAACCAGGCAACATCATCAATGCCAAAAGGAAGCGCAACTTGCACTAATTTTATATACAGGTAGTCCACAACTTATGACAACAATTGGGCTGAAAATTTCCCTTGCTAAGCTGGATTCCACATGACTCACCTAACAATTGCAGCGCTTGAGCAGGACTAGAAGACCTCAAAGTCTAGAAGACCTCAAAGTCCTTTCCAATTCTTGTTATTCCGTTTTGCTTACCACAGTCCGGTTCAACTCTCATAACAGCTACCAAGGTCCGATAGGTAAACTCTGGCTTTAATTCTGGAGTCAAAAGTCTAGGAGCAGCTTATAAAGAATTGTTAGCTTCGATGCTAACAGTTCATTTAGTGACCGTTTGGAGTTACAGTGGCACTGAAAAAAGTGACTTACAACCATTTTTCACACTTATGACTGTTGCAGCGTCCCCATGGTCACTTGATCAAAATTTGGACGCTTGGCAACTGGTTCATATTTATGATGATTGCAATGTCCCAAGTTCAAGTGATCAACATTGCAGCAAAGCCAGATTCACTTAACAACCAGGTTACTAACTTAACAACTGCAGTTATTCACTTAATAACTATGGCAAGGAAGGTCATAAAATGGAGCAAAACTCACTTAACACATGTCTCAAATTAACAAGATAAATTTTGGGCTCAACTATGGTCTCCTCATAGTATCTTCCTTACTGATTTTGAGATCTGAGAGGATTTTACAGATTTGTGGTGAGTTCCAGCACATACCTGGGGATGAACCATTGAAGGTCATACTGCTGGTCAGTTTCTGGATGTTTTCTAAACATGCTTCTTGCTCCTTCTTGATGAAACAATCAGAATGCATGGATGCAGCCTGCGGGAAAGCAGAAAACAGGCCCACAGTGAGAATCCCTGACTGTAGGCCATAGGGGAAAAATGGAGGGAAAGTGGCTGATTAGCTACCTACATACCTGTCTATTATCATCTCTTTTTGTTTATCTATCTACCATCTTTCTCTCTCTCAGACTATGTCTTTTTCTCTCTCTGTCTTATCAATCTTATCTATCTATCTATCTATCTATCTATCTATCTATCTATCTATCTACCTATCTATCGATCTACTTACCTACCTATCATTCATCCATCCATCCTCTGCCTGCCTACCTGCCTACCTACCTATAATCTATCTATCTATCTATCTGTCATCCCTCCATCCCTCCATGTCTGTCTGTCTATCTATCTACCTATCTACCTACTTACCTACCTACCTACTTACCTACCTATCATCCATCCATCCTCTCCCTGTCTGCCAGCCTACCTACCTATCATCTATCCATCCATCATCTATCTATCTATCTATCTATCTATCTATCTATCTATCTATCTATCTATCTATCTATCTATCTATCCATATATCATCTGTCCATCCATCCTCTATCTATCTATTTGTCATCCCTCCATCCCCCCATCGTCTGTCTGTCTGTCTGTCTGTCTGTCTGTCTGTCTATCTATCTATCTATCATCCATCCATTCATCCATTCATTCTGTCTGTCTCCCTTCTTCCCTCTTTGTCTCTCTCTTTCACTCCTTCCATCTCCCTCCCTCCTTGTTCTTCCTTCCTTCCTTCCTTCCTTCCTTCCTTCCTTCCTTCCTTCCTTCCTTCCTAACAGATAAATTTGGGGAGTCGGGGAGAGGAATCTATCACAACTTCAAATGGCCAGTAAGTGAATGATCATAATCCGAGGACTCACTTTAGCAACCGTCATCAGCTGATGATCTAAAGAACCTGGCTGCTGTATCGCTTCTGCACGGCATCTCTGAATCCAACACACATCTGCAGGGAAACCACTGAGGAAATGCGGATATTGCAAGTCCCATTTTAAGCCTTCCTCGATTGCTCTCCCTGCTGAGTGGAGCACCACAGTTTCTACTTTCCAATCCAACTGTTTTGTGGCATTATAATGACTTTACAAAAGGTTTGGGTTTGACACCAGATGCCTTCATGAACTGAGGATCCCTGTCAATTTCCTCTCAAGGGAAATGAGTGACATTTGGTACAAAACAATAGCTAATGCAGGACGAGGAACGTAAAGAAAACAACAAATCAAAGCAACGTTTGGAATTGAATACAGGTAGTGCTCAGCTTATAACAGTTCATTCAGTGACTGTTCAAAATTATGGCGCCACTGAAGCAAGTGATTTATGACCATTTTTCACGCTTACAACAATTGTAGCATCCCCATGGTCACAGGGCCAAAATTTAGACAGTTGGCAACTGATTCATATTTATGACGGTTGCGGGTGTCTCCAAGGCCACGTGAACTCCTTTTCCATGGGGAAGCCAGATTCGCTTAACAACGGTGTTATTAACTTAACAATTGAATTGATTCGCTTAACAACTGTGGCACAAAAGGTTGTAAAGGAAAGCAAAACTCTGCACAAACGGTTGTTCAATCTCATCTTAAAAAGGCTCTCGAGATAGAACACCTGTCCCACAACTTCTGGAGATGAGCCATGCCACTGATTAATTGTGCTAAAAAGAGGTTCCTAAACATAGGACATATGAACACACACACACACACACACACATATAAAAAAGGAAAACAAAGGCACGATGGGTGTGAAAATTATAACTGTTGGCTCCCCAATCGAGTTGAGGAACAAAACCCTAATCAACCCATCTTCCATCCTCGAAAATAATGCCATCTGTTGCTATTGTTCCGAAAGCAGGTGGCACCTATTACTTTACTCCAAACCTTCTAATCAAATTCATTTTAGGAGCAGCTCCAGGTTTTAGGAGTGGCAAAGAACTGAGGAAATAGCTATTTCCCAGGTAGATGGTCTGAGTGCTTCAGAGGAATTCCATCCAAAGCCTTGAATTTACGAGCCTGTAAGAATTCCCTTCTAGGGACAATGGTTGGCATAAACATTTAATAAAATAAATTGAGAGAGGTCATTGATAGAGAAAGAAAGAAAGAAAGAAAGAAAGAAAGAAAGAAAGAAAGAAAGAAAGAAAGAAAGAAAGAAAGAAAGAAAGAAAGGAAGGAAGGAAGGAAGGAAGGAAGGAAGGAAGGAAGGAAGGAAGGAAGGAAGGAAGGAAGGAAGGAAGGAAGGAAGGATGGGAGAGGGATGATATAGATAGATTTTAGATAGATGAAATAGATAGATAGATAGATAGATAGATAGATAGATAGATAGATAGATAGATAGATAGATAGATAGATAGATAGATGGATGGATGGATGGATGGATGGATGGATGGATGGATGGATGGATGGATGGATGGATGGGCAGCTGGCTGGCAGGAGGGAGGGGTGGGTGCATGGATAGGTAGGCAGGTAGGTAGGTAGTTACATCAAGAACTGTCTGTAGCACACACACACACATACACATATACAAACAGGTATAGATACGTTTTACTGTTATTTTGTATAGTTTAGAGAGAAAAATGACAATAAAGGGTGTCTTAATCTTATTTTTTTTTAGTAGTTTCCTCCCTGTTATTTTCTCTCAAGAGGTTAAGGGTGAGTTTGCGCTTAAAAATCTTTAAAAAAAAAAAAGAGGTGTGGTATATTTTAAGATTTTTTTGAATAAAATAAAAATAGATTTTTAAAAAAGGAAACCGCAATTCTTTGCATTGCTTTGATGAAATCTTTCCAGTTATCAAAATAACATCTACTTTAGGGTGGGAAACCAAAACTATTCTCACTGGACCTAAATTGATTTAATTTTATATCCTCAAGAGATGGACATTTACAGAGATGGACATTTACAGAGATGGACATTTATAGAGATGGACAGGGCTTGCCTGGAAGCTCGCAAATGAAATTCAAAATGGAAAAACGATTTAGAAATTTATTTAATAGTCACTGCCAAAATCCACCCAAGGAGAAAGCTTTAATTGATTGGGTAATTAAATTAAAACCCTCCTTTCCTTGGCTTTAAAATGTCTTCAGTTTAAGCTCTGCACAATGTCAGGGTTCCTCCTCTGAGGTCGTTTAAAAGTAAGAATATTTCAAAGCAAAATTAGTCATTGCAGTGGATGGACTTACAACTGGGTTTGGACAAAATTGGACATGCTTTAAAGACAGCGGTGATTTTTTTCATAGCTCTTTGAAACAAGAACAAGGAGGAAAAAATTAGATGCCAGAATTATATGGCAAAGCTGAAATCCTTCGATCTGGATATAGGTAGTCCTCGACTTACAACAGTTCATTTAGTGACTTTCTAAGTTATAACAGCACTGGAAAAAAAGGGACTTATGATTGTTTTTCACACTTACAACATTTCCATTTACATCTTACATTCACGACTGCTGCAGCATCCCCACAGTTACATGATCAAAATTCGGACTCTTAGCAACTGACTCATATTTACGACGGTCTCAGCGTCCCAGGGGGATGATTCCCTTTTGTGACCTTCTGACAAGTAAAGTCAATGGGGAAGCCAGATTCACTTAACAACCGTGTTACTTGCTTAACAACGGCGGTGATTATTTAGCGACTGTGGCCACAATGGTCGTAGAATGGGCAAAACTCAGTTAACAACTCTCTAACTTAGCAACATAAATACTGGCCTCAATTATGCTCATACAGTAAGGACTACCTTTAATTATTGGAAGTCTCTTGTCGAAAATGAAGTCGGTCACGTATTTTACCTTCTCAATTGTTGCTCTGTAATCCTTTCACAAAGAAATGGGAATAAATCAAAATGATCCTGAGAAGATTTACAGGTAGTCCTCTGTTAGGGATAACATTGTTTACCCTAACTGGTTTAGGTAAAATAATAAATATGTAATCATAGTTTGTAAGTTAAAGTGTCTGTAACTTTAACTGGAGGAATGTAATTAAGGGAGTGGTTGTAAAAGCACTTTAAAAGAGGCAAGACGGCAGCTTGCACTCTCTCTGGCTTTGATGATCCCTGATTACTGTTTGAAGACTGCATTTTGCCTTGCTCAAACGGGAGAGAAAAGGACTGTTGATTTATTGTAAGTGAACTGACCTTGGATATTTCTACATGGACTTTTGCTAACTGAATATCCTTGAATGGACTGACTAAATGATACATGACTAATGGACTGTTATTTTGACTATGCTATAAACTCTAAATGGAATAAACTATATTTTGATAGCACAAGCGTATCTGTTATTTTTACTGTATGTTAACAAACATACAAACTTATCTCACTCATTTATCTGTGTGCCTATCTGACTAACGCTGCACATTCTGTTTTTGCTTGTCTCCCTAACCCTGGTTGGGGAACCCAGACTTACGACCACAATTGAGCCCCATTTTTTTTTGTTGCTTACTGAGACATTTGTTGAGTTCTGCCTCCTTTTACCACCTTTCCTACCACAGTTGTGATGTGAATCGCTGCGGTTATTAAGTGACTAACGTGGTTGTTAAATGAATTGGGCTTCCCCCTTGACTTTGCTTTGGGAAAGGGGATCAGACTGCAACAGTTTTAAGTACATGCCAGTTGCCAAGTATCTGAATCTTGATCATGTGACCAAGGGGATGTAATGGTGAAAATCTGGTCATTAAGTCTCTTTTTTTGTGTCGTAACTTCAAGAGTCCCTAAAGGAAATTATAAATTAACAATATCTTCATCATACAAAGAAAACCTGTATAAAATGTTTTACCGATGGTACTTGGCTCCAATGAGATTGGCTAAAATATATCCTAATACAAATCCAAAATGTTGGAAATGCCAACAAGTTGATGGTACCTTCTATCATATGTGGAGGTTATGCCCCGAGACTAAGACATATTGGACAAAAAATTAAAAATTGGCTACAGGAAATCACAGGCTACCAAATCAAATCTAAACCAGAACTTTTCCTACTAGGAATTATTAAAGATCAATATCCAAAAATAAAATAAAATATATAATTTTACATATCTTAACAGCGGCCAGGATAGCTTTCGCACAAATGTGGAAAACCTCCAACATCCCAATGAGGAATTAGTCCAACAAAAAATAATGGAATGTGCTGAAATGGACATGCTCACATTAAAAATGAAAGAGAAAGAGGACTCCAAATATTATTCAATATGGCACAAATGGTATGAATGGATAGCGAACAGGTATAACAAATAAGATTTGAAGACTAACTGTAAGAGACCTTAAGAAAATGATTTGTAAGTATGTAAAATATATAAGAATATATGATAGAATCAATTATTGACAAAGATAATAGTTATTGATAGTTGTATATTAAATGTATTAAGACTTATAAGTTAACAATATTTGTAGATGTCAAAACGCTGTTGAAAATATGACTTTGAGTTGTATTGGTGGAAAACACAATAAAAATCTATTTTAAAAAAAAAGTCCCTAAAAGAATGGTCGTAAGTCAAGGATTATCTGTACCATAGAAAAACAGATCTATTTGCAACAGAGGTGTAAAGGGGGCATAATTTTAATCCTTCCAGGAAGGAATGGGAAGAAACAAAATTATTTAGAAAAGATTTATTTTGCCGTCTGTAAGGCAGGAAAAGACGAGCGCCAGCCCAATGAATTTCACTTCATAAAAAAGACAGGGTTTCGGGATGAAATGCACTTTCAGACTTGCAAGATTGATACTGACCTCAATGCTTCTAACAATGTACAATCTGAAGTTCTGCTTAAACCTGGACTTTTTACTCTCAAAAGACCCACCAGTTTTGAGCAACCTGCCACATTTTTGCACAAGTTCTATAAACCAGCATCCTTTTGATTGTTTTGTTTTTTTTTGCAAGCCTCAGATTCTCAACAGGCAAATCTTGACCTCTTTATTTAAGCTTGGCAGTGGCTGTCATGCTACTGGATAATCCATGTTGGGTTGCGTTAAGCAGACTCTCTCCTTGTCAGCATGTTATAAAGAAGCACAGCCGCACTGAAGGATGGTCAGAGAATCTTTCAGAATAACAGATGGGACCTTGGAGGTCTTCTAATCCAAGCAGGAGACATTCTCCCATTGACCCTATCCCAGTTTCTGGAGGCAAGCAGTTCCACCAATTAATTGTCCTCACTGTTAGGAAATTTCTCCTTAGTTCCATGAAGTAAATCAGCAATAAGTCTTCTGAAGGATTTCTTGACTGTAAGCTGAATTAATAGTTGCAGATGAATAGTTTCAGGTCATTGGCACTATTTGAGCTTGAATGGCTTTCTTGCAGACATTTCATAACCATACTAGTTAATGAATGCAGTGTTCCCAGGGTCACGTAGTCCCCTTTTGCATCCTTCTGACAAGCAAAATCAACAGGGAATCCGGATTCACTTAACAACCCTGTGACTAACTTAACAATGGCGGTGATCCACTTCACAACCGAGGCAAGGAAGGGTGTAAAAGAAGGCAAAATTCACTTTCGCTTTACAACAGAAATGTTGGGTTCGACTGTGGCCGTAAGCCGAGGACCACCTGCATTCTGTATTCTAATAAGGTTCTCTAAAAGAAGGGAAATATTAAAATGTCTGATTCCCCCATTAAACACATCACGTGGACCGAACTGTTGGAAAAGTGTAGAACTAAGGGGAAATTTTCTGACAATTAGAACAATTAACCTGTGGAACTGCTTGCCACCAGATGTTGTCAATGCTCCAACACTGAACGTTTTTAAGAAGATGTTGGACAACAATTTGTCTGAAATGATATAAGGTTTCCTGCCTGAGCTGGAGGTTGGTCTATAGGACCTTCAAGGTCCCTTCCAACTCTGTTATTCTGTAATTCTATTTTTAAAAAAATTCCAACTCTTCTAAACATATATTAATTTTTCAGGCAGAAGCAGGGCCCCCAATACCCCAGGTAAAAAATGGGGAACAGTTTTGATCACAAGCGGCATCCTGGCTTTTTGGATACATAATGCTGGATTTATGACTATAAGGGATACATTGTAATTATAAGTCACAACAGTTGTAATAGCATTTTTTTTTTGCGGCAGTTCAACTCATTTAACAACTGCCTTGGTTAACAACAGGAATTTTGTTCTCAGTTGTGGTCGCAGGTCAAGGACTACCTGCTGTTGAAAGTAAATTCTTCTGTATACGCATGATTAGCCGCAATGCATCTGCTTAACGGGATGTTCATGTGTGGACTTGATCTTTTAGGCCTGATAAAACTCCCTATTTTATCCAACTTTAATTAACCCTCTTGCTTTGCGAGGGTGGTGGGCATGAAATCCATTTGCAACCAGGTTCTCTTTTTAATTAGCAAGGTTGCAAAGAAACTTCAGGCCAGAAGGACAGAGAAGGATTTGGAAACGTGGGTGTTTGGAGAGCAAATTCCAAATATAGCTGGCAAATGGGAAACTGGCAGCAGATGCTTCTCCGGCCCATTTAACTGGTCAAAGGTTAGGAAATGGAGCAGATATAAAGGAGAGGAGCAGCGTAGAAATCTTGCCTGTCCCTCCCTTTCTTTCTCTCTCTCTCTCCCCTAAATAATCCTATTTGTGTTTTTGCGAGATAAGAATTCAGTTAGCCTTAGCTGCTGAACAGGCAGCAAAAATCCAGCAGATTGCTTAGGACAGCTCCATCACTGGAGGCTTTTAAGAAGAGACTGGACAGCCATTTGCCTGAAACAGCATTAGGGTTTCCTACTTGAGCTGATGGTTGGACTAGAAAACCTCCAAGGTCCCTTCCAATCCTGCTATTCTGTGTCAGAATATTCATGAACTGGCAGAGGCATGGTAACAATGCCAGCCAATGAATAGGCAGAGCAACTAAGTCAGCCAATGAGGACTGTTTGAAGGAGGGAAATTGGAAGGAGCTTGGGCGTGGCTCTGTATTAAGCTCTGAGATCTGAAGCTGTAAGCTGGTCTGAAACGATGAATCAAAACTGAAACAGTTCCCTGCTGTTCTTTCCTCTGCTTGTGTTTTGCCTGTAACTGCTACCATGTTGGAAGAATCTGCTGTTGGTATTGTACATTTATTTGATGTGTCATTATGTGCATAAAGAAGTTAATGAATCCTACTGAATCAGTTAATCTGTGTGGGCTTTCTGGATTTGATTTTCTGCAACTAATTAATGTTATTCTAGTATTCTGTTATTCTGCTATGAGCTCTATACCCATGCTTCGCTACCTGGCTTAGTTTTGGGGGAGGAAAATAAGGGGGGGAAACTATGCCTCTTCCTACTAGCATCCATCAGTAGCGTCCTGTCAGTGTGTGAGAGAGTTGAGGGCTATTTGGAAACTGAAACATGGAAACTGAAACAGTATTTGCTGTGTGAGCAAGAAGGAGACAACAAGGAGCCTGGGCGTGGCTTAGCTGAACTGTTCTGTACTAAAGCTGCTTGCTGCTGTGAAACTGAAACTGAAACTCCTTTGCTTGTGTTTTGCAGTTGGAAGAGATTTCTTTTCAAGTGGGGAGGGGGAGTAGAACTCCTTAGCATCAGAGCGTGTTAATAATCATAATATAGGAAATACGAATGCTCTGATGGTCATTTTGAAAAATCTTTCTTAGTGAGCTCCTAGAAGCCAAGAGGAACATATGTGCCAAATTTCAAGTTTGTAGGTTTTACGGTTCTGGAGATTTTGTGATGATGCATGAGTGGTATTTTGCTTTTATATATATAAATTCTGCTATTCTGTTGTGGGTGCTTCTGTTGTTCCTCCCAGCTAAGAGCTGCATTTGAAATGGCATAAAGACTCTTTTTCTCCACAGTGAAAGTTGGACCTGAAGAAAAAAAAAAAAATAAAGACAGGAAGAAAATTGGCTCGTTTGAGCTGAGGTGCTGGAAAGGCCTGCATATTCCTTCGGTAGCAAAAAAAAAACACCTTGGCTAACCAGCAAGCACTGAACATATTAAGACCAGACATGTCACCGGAAGGCAAACATCACAAAACTGCATCTCACTGATTTTGACTCTGACATGAGATAAATTTCTGGAGAAAGCAATTATGTTGGGAAAAGTCAGTGGAAAAAAGGAAACCAGGCTGCCAAAAAAACCATGGTAGCTGGACATCGTCAAAGCTGATACCAATCACAGCATAACAAAATAACAGAGTGGGAAGGGACCTTGAAGGTTGTCTAGTCCAACCCCCTGATCAAGCAGGAGAACCTGCACCATTCCAGACAAGCCATTGTCCAATCTCTGCTTAAAAACATCCAGTGTTGGAGCATCCACAGCTTCTGAAGGCAAGTTGTTCCAGTGATTAATTGTTCTCCCTGTCAGAAAATCTCTCCTTAGTTCTAGGTTGCTTCTCTCATTGATTAGTTTCCACCCATTGATTCTTGTCCTGCCTTCAGGTGCTCTGGAGAATAGCTTGACTCTTTCCTCTCTGTGGCAGCCCCTCAAATATTGGAAGGCTGCTTTCAGGTCACCCTAAGCTCTTCTCTTTGTTAGATCAGACATACCCAATTCCTGCAACAATTCTTCTTTGTATGTTTTAGCCTCCAGATTTTCTTTGTAGCTTAGTTGAAAGCTTTTACTGAGAAACATTAAAACGGGCTTGGAGCAAATCTGAAATTGACCGGTTTGCTCATTCTTACTGCCGGAGGTGGAAACTTAGTGATTTGCACCCAGATGCTAAACTACTACTGTTAAGTTCTGAGCGTGGGCGCGAAGAATGGAGACGAGCCGGTGAAACAGTGAACTTCAAAACTCTTTATTAACATGGTGTGACAGCTCAGCTCAATGGCTGCAACGGCCCTCCTTATATAGGCAACTTATTATATATTCAACCAATGAAAACCCGGGAGTGCTAGCTTCGTTAACCAATGGGAGAGGCTCGTTAATGGCCAATCAGATTCACCTGAACGGACCAATCTGATGCCACCATTAATGGCCAATCAGAAGTACAGGGCCAGAACCATGCACTTGACTTCAAGCTCTTGATAACTTTATTAACACATTTATTCATTCACAACAATTACCCTGTTTCAAGCGAGCATAAAGCTTCTTCCAAGCCTATATTTACCCCCCTGATCCCTGTCACTCTCTTATTACCACCCAAAATTCTGCTTGCACCTTCTTTGAAGGCGTAATTATCTCCCTAATTGCTGTCAAGGAGCAACCGTTCATTACTTACCACTGTCAATTTCAACAAGGGACAAAGATCTTAGCAATTTGAGATGCCCCACGGATACAAGGTGAGAGGTGAGATCTTTTTTTAAAAAAAGATTGGGTAGTCCTTGACTTAATGCTGTTTGTTTAGTGACCATTAGAAGTTACACAACTGCACTGAAAAAACTGACTTGTGGCCATTTTTCACACTTAATGACCATTGCAGCATCCCCAATCAGAATTTGGATATTTGTCAAGTGGTTCCGATTTATGACAGTTGCAACGTCCCCAGGGTGTGTGTGTGTATGTGTGTAACATGATCCTCTTTTGCAACCTTCTGACAAAAGTCATTGGGGAAGCCAGCTTCACTTAACAACACTGTTGCTAGCTAAACAACTGCAGTGATTCACATAACTGGTTGTAAAATGGGGCAAAACTCACTCGCGCAGAAATTTTGGGCTCCATGATGGCCGTAAGTTGAGGACTAAGGGTATGGAATTAGCAATGAGGATGAGATTTGGAACATCATGTAAATCAAGTGCCTATTAACTGAACTGGCCCTGAAATGAGATCCATTCATTTGAAGAAGTCACTTTGTGAATCTGATCATTCAATTACTGCCCTGGGCATGGGACTAAAATATATCTGAGAGCCAGTTTGGTCTAGTTGTGAAGACATTGGCTTCGGAACGAGGAGAAGGTGAGTTCTAGTCCTGCCTTGGATGTGAAAGCCAGCTGGGTGACTTTGGGCCAATGACTAGGAAACAGTAGTTCCACCTTAGACATTAAAGCCAGTTGGGTGACTTTGCATCAGTTTCTCTTTCTCTCTCAGTCCATCCCACCTCACAGGCAGAGTTATTATTATGAGGAAAAGAGGAAGAAGAAGAAGGTGTATTATTACGTTCACCCCTTTGCTTTATTTATAACAAGTAATAGAGGCAGAATTAAAAACCAAACAAATAAGTGCTTGAGGTATCAGGCTGGTTGAGAAAGTGTCTTCTTAAATGTTAACTTCCTGTTTGTCTGAGTGGGGCTTCCTTGCAGGCAGATGGCTTGGAAGATTCGGGGTGAAAGGTGGGGGCTTCCTCTGTGTGTGTGTGTGTGTGTGTGTGTGAGCCCAGCCACCGAATCTGTTTCAAATCACCGAATTCTGTTAAATGTCAACAGCGTTCTGGTTATTTTAAACGGAGGACAACAGAGCCCTCGGAAAGTTTCCAAGTTTTTATTTTCTTTTGCAGGAGACGAAGCAGAGACAGTGGAAACCTCCCCAGTGGGCCAGGAAAACACTGGGGAAATTGAGCAGGCAGAAAATTGCTCATTTGGATGGCAACGGAGGCTGTGAGTAACCGGCCCATTTCACAATATTTTCCCCTCTTCTTCTCTTTCTCTCTCTCTCCCTCCCTCCCTTTCTCTTTCTCTCTCTCTCTCTCTCTCTGCCTGCCCCCCCCCTATATGTGTCCAACAATTCTCTATTTCTCTCATTGTTATCTATCTACTATCTCTCCCCATCCATCCTCATTTGTTTGTCTGTCTGTCCATCCCTCTATCCCAGAGGTGGGTATTCAGCAGGTTGGTGACCAGTTCTGGAGAACCGGTAGCGGAAATTTTGAGTAGTTTGGAGAACCAGCCAATCCCACCTCTGACTAGAGAATTTGCAGTATCCTTCCCCAGCCACGCCCACAAAGCCACACTCACAGAACCGGTAGTAAAAAAAATTTGAATCCCACCACTAGTTCATCCATTCCTCCATCCACAGTTCCGCACATTTACCTACCTACTTATTGTTCTCTCTGTTTCCCTGTCTATCTATCTATCTCTGTTCCCTATTATTCTTCCTCTGTTCCAACTGTCTATCATCCTTTTTTCCTTCTTTCTTCCTTCCTCTTTTTCCCTTTTTCCTTTTATTTCTCTCTTTCTTTTCCTTCATTCAATCTTTCTTTATGTCTTCCTTCCTTCCTTCCTTCCTTCTATCCCTCCATCCCTCCATCCCTCTATCTATCTATCTATCTATCTATCTATCTATCTATCTATCTATCTATCTATCTATCTACCTACCTACCTACCTACCTACCTACCTACCTATCATCTACCTACTCTACCTACCTACATATCTATCTATCTACCTATCTACCTACCTACCTACCTACCTACCTACCTATCATCTACCTACTCTACCTATCTACATATCTATCTATCTATCTATCTATCTATCTATCTATCTATCTATCTATCTATCTCCTTTTATTTCTCGCTTTCTTTTCCTTCATTCAATCTTCCTTCCTTCCTTCCTTCCNACCTACCTACCTACTTATCTAATCTATCTATCTATCTATCTATCTATCTATCTATCTATCTATCTATCTATCTATCTATCCATCCATCCATCCATCTATCCTCTTTGATTCACCTGTCTGTCTGTCTGTCCATCCATCTGTCCATCCATAATCATAAAATTGAAGGGACCAAGTCCAATCCCTGCTTAAGGAGATCCTCTACCATTCTGAAGAAATCACTGTCCAATCTCTTCTTACAAGCCTCCAGTGTTGGGGCATTCACAGCTTCTGGAGGCAAGCTGTTCCACTGGTTAACTGTTCTCACATAGGAAATTTCTCCTTAAATTCCAGGTTGCTTCTCTCCTTGATTAGATTTCATCCATTGCTTCTTCTCCTGACTTCAGGGGCTTTGGAGAATAAGTTGATTCCCCACTTCTTTTTGGGGCAGCCCCTCAAATATTGGAAGGCTGCTATCATGTCCCTCTTGTCCTTCTCTTCATTAAACTAGACAAACCCGGTCCCCTTATCGTATGCTTTAGCCCTCTTGTCATCTGTCTGCTTACCAGTCGTGTGATCATAAACTGTGCGCTCTAATCTATTTGTACAGAATAACACCTTTGCAAACATTTAATGGAACAAATGTAACGTCATTAAAATGGCTTACCACGGGAAGCAGCATTATGACGAAGGCCCATCTCTTCCAACAGGAAGCCATCCTGGCTGTCAGTCAACTCAAACGCTCAGTGGGTTTAAAGGCGGAACAACAAAACCTTTGGAAATTTCTGTCACAAGATGTTCAAATCTTAGGAAAGAAAAAAAAAAGCAGAAAATACGTAAAAAGCAAGATCTGGAACTGCGAAATCAAATGGGAAAATCAAAAGAATGATGATCAAAAATTCCGCTTGTGTAAGAAGTGTAATTTTATCTACAAATTTTTTTTAAAAAAATCTCACAACTCAACACAGAACTTGAGGATACTATGAGCACATCTGCACTGATAGTGTTTTTCACATACTGACAAACAGAGGGAGGGAGGGAGGGAGAAGGGGAGACTAGAACCTAAAACTGGCCAGCATACAGGTCGTCCTTGGTTTACAACCACAATTGTGCCAAAATTTTCTGTTGCTAAATGAGACGTTTGTTCAGGGAGTTTTACCCCATTTTCTTGCCACCGTTGTTCAGTGAGCCACGGCAATCATTATGCTAGCCACTTAGAAGATCCCAAAAGGGGATCGTGTGATCTCGGGACATTGCAATGACATTGCGTCATAAATATGAGTAAGTTGCCAAACACCTGAATTTTGTCCACGTGACTATGGGGATGCCGCAGTGATCGTTAAGTGTGAAAAACGGTCTTAAGGCGCTTTTCCCAGTGCTACTGTCGCTTTGAATGGCCACTAAACAAATTGCTACTGGTAATTCCCGCATCGAGACTTGTAGGACTCAAAAAGAAGGCCTCTACAAATGGCCGCCATCTTGATTTTCTCGACTCCAGTCACTTCAGGCTTATGTTTCTCAGCAGTTAAGGGATTGGGAGAGAAGTGGAGTCAGCCCTTTACGGCTTGTATTGCATTGGGGAGATATAATATGTGGAAAAGACCTTGGGTTATGGGTGAAAAGACTTTACCAAGGGAAATGGTCAGATAAGAGAGGACCCAGCCCCCAGCTCCTATAATGGGTAGAGGAAGAAAAGGTAATCTCTCTAGTTCTTCAACCTGTAAAGGAAACAGTGGAGATTTGTACTTTCAGACTCACAAGATTCTGTCAATGTAGCTTTACAAGAAACTATTAGCCCACAAGGCCAACATCAATATTGCAAGTCGGAGTATACAAAGCTCCTCTCCTCTCTTTTACAAGCCAAGAAACCAGGGAGGCCCCAATTGTTGTTACAAGAAGACATGAGGTGACGAGGAGGAGGAGGAGGAGGAGGAGGAGGAGGAGGAGGAGGAGGAGGAGGAGGAGGAGGAGGAGGAGGAGGAGGAGGAGGAGGAGGGGGGGAGGAGGANGAGGAGGAGGACTCTAGGGTCCTTGGGGGTTTCTGAAGTTAGTTGTTTACTTGCAGACGTTTCATGACCCAACTAGGTAACATTATCAGTGCTAGAAGAGGAGGAGGAGGAGGAGGAGGAGGAGGAGGACTTATGGGGTCATTGGTGCTCTTGGTTGTTTCTTGCAGGCATTTCATTAACAAATTAGGTAACATTCTCAATGCTAGAAGGGAGTGGGGTTCATGGAGAGGAGGAGGAGGAGGAGAAAAAGAAAGAGAGGAGGGGGGGAAGATGAGGAAGAGGAGAAAGTGTGGTGAAGGAGAAAAGGAGAAGCATCACTGAGAAGCTTCATTTTCTGAACATTATATGTGGGTAACTTATTCAAAGCAGTGGAAGTTACTCATTTCCTCTCGTAACAGAAGAAAGGTGTTGTGTAGGCACCAGAAGAAGGCTCGGGAATCAATGACTAGTTTTCAGCTCTTTATTGGTCCTGAAATCGACTCGGTTCGGCTAGGGTATGTGGCGGCTTATATAGAACTTTCCGGCCAAGCCGCGGCCAATGACACCGCTTTGAATCTCCCGCGATCGGTTTCCTCCAATCGCGGGGGATTTGCAACGGGCCAATCCGTGCCGCTTGCTCAGCCAATCGGGTAGCCATGCGTCTTAGCCAATCAGAACAGTTATCTACAAGAATGCTAATTGACAATACAAAACACCCCTCCCCTCTTGGTATGGTCCTACGTGACGTAGTCCCGTAAGTAGGCGGGGCTGCACGCTTGTCTGCTGGACCTGTGCAGGTTAGTTGGTGTCTGGTCTTCGAGCGGTTCAGTCGGGTTCTGTGTCGCTCCTTGCCTCATCGGTGGAACCACCTGGAAGGGTGAGCCGGGCCTTTCGCCGTAGTTCCCTCCCAGTCTACCCGGGTCGGTTGAACTGCTGGTTTTGTTGCTTCCGCCTGGCCGTTCCGGGCTGGTTGAGCTGGCTTGGCTGTTTCTTCCAGGCGAGGCTTCGAGTTGTTCGTCTGTTCCTGCTTCGGTTGGTAAGTATTCTTGGTTTCTTTTTTGGGGGTTTGGTTATTTTGGTTTCCGGGGTTTTCCCTCCCCTCTTGGCTGGTATTGGGTCGTTCCCTCCCTTCTGTGGTTTCTTTTTCCATGTGTGCTTGCGTGTCGGTTGTATTTCCCGTGTTGATTCTCGATCTTAATTGATCCATGTGTCTTTTCCATGCTCGTCCGTTGGTTGTCTGTAGCTGGTACAAGCGGGGACCTGTCACCTGGGTTATGGTTGCTGGTACTCAGAGTGGGTCCCCTGTGAGGTTTTTTGTGTATACTGCATTGCCCGGTATGAATGTTCGGTGTTTACTTGATGAGTCGGGAGGTTTTTCTGGGTTGTATGTGGGGTGCAGTCTGTTGAGTGGGAACCTTAATTTTCTTCCCATTAATAGTTCTGCTGGGCTTTTGTTGGTTGTCATGTTTGGAGTTATGTACTGTATGAATAGCATTTTATTTATTTTCTCTTGTATTTCCCCGGTTTCTATTTTTTGGTGTTTTTTTTTTCGTAAATTGGACCATTCGTTCTACCGCCCATTCGCCACCGGATGTGCTGGCGCTGTTGATGCATGTCGTATTCCCCGTTCTGCTAGGAATTTTTCGAATTCCAGCGAGGTAAATTGTGGCCCATTATCTGATACAATGACATCTGGGAGGCCGTGGGTTGTGAATAGTCCGTTGAGTTCTTTGGTAACGGCCTCCATGGTGATAGTTCTCATGTTGCTTACCTCCAGCCAGTTGGAGTAAGCATCTATCGTAATGAGGAAGGTGTGTCCCTTCGTAGGTCTGGCGAAGTCTATATGAATCCTGGACCATGGTCCCCTGGGGATTTCCCATTCTCGAATTGGGGCGGAGGGGGGGCTTGGTCTGGATGCTTGGCACGGCCTGCATGCTGCCACCCAAGCCTCGATTTGTCTGTCCATCCCTGGCCACCAGGCGTAACTCCTGGCTAAGGCTTTTGTCCTGACGATGCCCGGGTGCCCCTCATGTAATAATTCCAGTACTTTTTTTTGTAATTTTTCTGGGATGACAACCCTATCCCCCCATAGTAAACAACCCTTTTGTAAAGACTGTTCTGTTTGCCGGTTCCGAAATGTCCTGAATTTCTCGTCATCGTCTTTTTCCGGCCACCCTTTTTCTACCCAATGTAAAACCTGCGCCAGACGTTTGTCTTTATTGATTTCACGGGTAATGTCTGATGTGGTGATGGGTAGATCGGGTAGGATCTCTATGCTAAGAGTGGACGTTGTCAGTGCTGGGTTGGTGTCCAGGTCGGGCAGCGGCGTGCGGCTCAGGGCATCTGCGTGGGTAATTGTTTTCCCAGGTCGGTGGGTTAGCCGGTAGCTGTAGGTAGCGAGGAATTCGGACCACCTTGTCATTCTGGGGGATAGAATGTTCGGGGTGGCCCTGTTCCCCTCCAGGATTCCCAGCAATGGCTTGTGGTCGGTGATGATGGTAAAAGTCCTGCCATAGAGGTACTCGTGGAACCTCTTTACTGCGGCGACGATTGCCAGAGCCTTTTTGTCCAGTTGGCTGTAATTTCTTTCTGGTTTTGAGAGGGTTCTTGAAAAGAAAGCGATGGGTGCTTCTTTTCCGTCGGGGAGGGTGTGGCTGAGGACGGCTCTGATGCCGAAGGGTGATGCGTCGCATGTGACTGCTAATAGTAGGGTCTCGTTGTACTGGATGAGGACGGCATCCGAAGTGAATAGGTCCTTGGTTCTGTTGAATGCGGCTTCCTCATGTTTCCCCCAATTCCAGGTGGCTGCCTTGTCTAGAAGTCTATGCAATGGCTCCGCTGCGGTTGCTTTCTGGGGCAGGAAGACATTATAGAAGTTAAGCAGTCCTAGAAATGCTTGCAACTCTGTTTTATTTCTCGGCCTGGGGGCTTCCTTGATGGCTCTGATTTTTTTTTCGGTTGGGTGAATTCCGTGCTGGTCTAGGAGGTACCCTAGGAATTTGACCCTCTTGGTGTGCAATTGGCATTTTTCTTTTTTGACTTTTAGCCCTGTGTCTCTGAATTTTTGTAGCACCTCCCTCAGGCAACCTTCCAGTTGTTTTTGGTTGGCCGTGGACACCAGCACATCATCAAAATAGGGCACCACCCCCTTGATCCCTTGGAGGAGCCTCTCCATGAGGCTCTGGAAAATTCCAGGTGCCACGCTGATTCCGAACTGGAGTCTCTTACAGCAAAAAGCCCCCCGGTGGGTTACTATGGTCTGTGCCTCAGAGGTTTTCGCGTCGACCGGCAACTGTTGGTAGGCTTGTGCCAGGTCGAGCTTTGCGAAAACCTTGCCTCCCCCCAGTGAGTGCAGAAGGTGCTGTACTACTGGGACGGGGTACGCGCTTTGTTGTAAATTGCAGTTTAGGGTGGCCTTATAGTCCCCACAGATTCTCACCGACCCATCGGGCTTGACTGGGGTAACTATGGGGGTCTCCCACCGGGCGTGATCTATTTGTCTATTTGCTCATCGATCTTGGGTCTGAGTGCGAAAGGTATTCGTCGCGGTTTGAGGCGAATCGGGGGAATGCTGGGGTCTACACTGAAGGAAATAGGGGGCCCTCGGTACTTGCCTCGGGTGTCGTCGAACACTTCCTGGAGGTCGCTCGCGAGTTGTTCCTCCCAGTCTACCTCTGTGATGTGGTTACCTCAATCCCGAGTGGCGTGAACCACTGTAGTCCCAAAAGGCTGGGTCGGTCTCTGTCCACAATAGTCAGGGGAAGCCTTGCTGTGCGCCCCTTGAATGTGATTTTGAAATGTCTGGTTCCGACTACGGGGATGCGGTTCCCTTGGTAGTCCTTTAGAATTAGCTTCTGGCTTTCCAGGCCCCTTTTTTGGATGGTGGGTACCAGGCGCTTGATTTCCCGCCACGCAACCATGGAGAAGTAGGACCCAGAGTCCACCTCCATCTTGCATGGCTTTCCCTCGATTCACACTTCCATGTGTACCTTGCGGGTGTCCCAGCTAGATGAATGGCCGATGATGACCATCTGGTGGGTCTCCTCTTTCTGTCGGCTCTTGCCGTTCCATCAGCCTCGTCCGTCCTGATTCCAACGGTCCTCGGCTTGGCAATCCCTCGTTCTGGGGTGGGGGGTGCCATTTCGTCGTCGGCCGCTGCCATCTCATCGTCGGGGGCTATAGGTTCTTTTGAGTCGGCAGACTCGGGCGATGTGGCCTCTCTTGTCGCATTGGTGGCAGATTGCGTTGAAAAATCTGCATTCCGATTGAGGTTGGTCACTCCCGCACTCAACGCATTGCAGCCCTGACTTACAACTCCGCCGTTCGCGCTGGTCTCATTCTGTTTGGAGCCGGTGGATGTCTTCCTCCTCATCCGAGGTGTCGGAAGGGGAGTCGAGGTCGCCCTGGTGGGTGGTGGTGGTTGCTCGCCGGCTTGCTTCTGGTTGCGTCTCGACTGCTGTGGTTGTCTCGGCGGTTGTGGCTCGGTCCCCTGCGTCTGATCTCCGCATTCGGGCCGCTGATTTCCGGGTTGCCTTGGCTGCGGTCGCTTCCGCAAGGGCATCAGTGAGGGAGATGTCGCCCTTTGCCATCAATCACCTTTGTAGGACCCTGAGACCGAGGACGACGCGATCTTGTAACTCCTCGTCCATATCTGTGAAGCCACACATGCCCCCTAGATTCCGCAAGTCAGCGACGAACTCGCTGATGCTCTCACCCTCTCGCTGGTCGCGCTGGTAAAAATTGTGCCATCTAATGAGGGTGGGTACAGCGGGAGCATAGTGCTTTGCAACAGAGGCTCGAGGTCGGCCCAGTCCATTGCCTTTACATCTTCGGGTTTTGCAAGAACTTTTGCCATCTTAAACACTGCGGGCTTGCAGTGTGTTAGGAGGACGGCCCTTTTTTTCTGCCCATCTGCATCCTTGAGGTTGCTACTCTCCAAGAATATCAGGAACCGGTCGATGTATGATTCCCAATCTTCAGTAGCCTGGTGAAAGGGTGCGGGCGGCACAATGCTGGCCATCTTGTTGGTTCGCTCATCTCGGTGCCATGTGTTCGGTGGGTATCAGTTCCGCGATCCCACCTTTGTCGCCAGTGTTGTGTAGGCGCTTGGAGAAGGCTTGGGAGTCAGTGACTAGTTTTCAGCTCTTTATTGGTCCCAAGATCGACTCGGTTCGGTTAGGGTATGTGGCGGCTTATATAGAACTTTCCGGCCAAGCCGCGGCCAATGACACCGCTTTGAATCTCCCGCAATCGGTTTCCTCCAATCATGGGGATTCGCAACGGGCCAATCCGTGCCGCTTGCTCAGCCAATCGGGTAGCCATGCATCTTAGCCAATCGGAACAGTTATCTACAAGAATGCTAATTGACAATACAGAACAAAAGGAGAGAATGAGGTTACACTTCCATTATGGCTAAACCCTTTCTCTACAACCGAGCAAAAAGTGTTCTCTGCCAAACTTTAAGAAGCCATGGAAGTAGTCCACCATGACATTTCCTGACCCACTGACAGTTTCTTTCTGGCTTCCCTTCCCTGTTGCTCCAGTGCCCTGCCTTCCTTCCAAAAAATGAACAATCAAGGCTGACAGACTTTAGCCTCCTTCAGAAAAGCCTCCAAGACAAGGGAAGGCAACTCCAGGAGTGACGTAATACTGCCAAAAGCTGTAGCACCACAAGGGCATCTGCGTTACAGGGAGGTCAACGTGAGAGAACGCCTTAAGAGAAGGGGAAACCACAGATTCCGGCCAGATGTTGCTCAGCGTCAAGAAAACATTGGAAAACTAAAGTTATTTCATCGAGAATACAATTGTCATGACAATTCTATGCATCATGTCCCCCATGTCTCCCCAAGACCAAGAGAGATCACACTGGAGAGACTGTGCCTTGCCCTTTTAACAAACCGAGGATAGAGTAAGCCAACAATAATAGGCTTGTGTTATGCACCCTGACTGAAGTCAGCCCCACTTATACAGCTTAACCAAGACATATATAGCTTAGGGGAGACATGATGGCCATCTTTCAATCCTTGAAGGCTTAGGAAGAGGGGTTAGTTCAGCCCCGAGGATAAGACCAGAAGCAATGGATGGGAAGCTCCCCTCTGCCTTTCTTAAACCAGGCCACCAAAACAGTCTTACAAGGTGTCCTGGCTTAAGATAGGAGACCGGGGGTGGGGGGGAGAGGAAGACGGAGAGAGAGATGGTGAAGGAGGGAGGGAGAGTGGGAGGAATAGGAAAAAAAGGAGGGGGAAGGGAGAGAGGGAGAAGAGGGAGAAGAGAGAGATAAAGGAGAAGGAGGAAGGGAAAGAGATGGGGAAATAGAGAATGGCCAAGGGAGAAAGGGATATCTATCTATCTATCTATCTATCTATCTATCTATCTATCTATCTATCTATCTATCTATCATCTCTTTCTACCTATCTAGCTACCTATCTAATCTATCTATCTATCTATCTATCTATCTATCTATCTATCTATCTATCTATCTATCTATCTATCTATCTATCTATCTATCTAAACTATCTATCTATCTATCTATCTATCTATCTATCTATCTATCTATCATCTATCTACCTATCATCTATCTACCTATCTATCTATCTACCTATCTTATCTATCTATCTATCTATCTATCTATCTATCTATCTATCTATCTATCTATCTGTTAAGTTCTGCGCATGGGCGCAAGAAGTGGAGATGAGACGATGAAGAGTGAACTTCAACTCTTTATTTAACCTTGTGGAACAGAGCAAAAACTACGGCAGCAATAGCCCTTTTTACAGGCAAGCTGCTGCTCAAATAACCAATAAGAAACGGGAAGCGTTAGTTCCCTTAACCAATGAAAGAGGCCCGCTAATAGCCAATCAGATTCTCCTGAACGGACCAATCAGATGTCGCTGTTATCGGCCAATCAGAAGTGCAGGACCAGAACCCTGCACCTTTCTAAAGGTTTTAATAATCTTTATTTAAGCACTTTTATTAATTCACAACTCTATCTATCTATCTATCTATCTATCTATCTATCTATCTATCTATCTATCTATCCATCCTCTGTCTGTCTGTATCATCTCTCTGTGTATCTATCAGTCTGTCTCAGTCTCTTTGTCTGTTGCTAATCGACAACTACTTGCAATTATATGATTTGGATTAACATAATGCAAATTAGATCAATAGGTATCACTAGGTATTTTACGATTTCATTTATTTATACAACATTATTTATTCCCTGTGGCTGCCTCAGTCTTAAGGATTGTCCTCCTAAAATTAAATTGTCCTCAATTTTGACAGCTTTCCAGAAGTCTTTAAAGAGGGGAATATGTTCCCGGACATGAGAGTCAGAGTTCGTGATGCAGTTTCTATTTGTCTAGATTGATTCAGCTCCTCAAGCTGTTGATTATACTTTATGTTATGTTTTTGTATTGTTTTTTTTTTAACTCCCAGGAAAACAAACAAATGAATTACTGAACATACCAATCCAAAGTTCTCACTCAAAGCACAAACAACCAGACTCAAATTATCTCACTTTGGACACATGGTGTGAAGGCCCAAATCTCTGGA
This sequence comes from Emydocephalus ijimae, assembly GCA_004319985.1. Taxonomy (NCBI): domain Eukaryota; kingdom Metazoa; phylum Chordata; class Lepidosauria; order Squamata; family Elapidae; genus Emydocephalus; species Emydocephalus ijimae. The sequence continues at coordinate 28,197 of BHEV01013952.1, forward strand.
GAAGATCTCAAAGCTGGAAGGAAAGAGAAGAGGACAATCAACAGCAGAGTGGATGGACTCCAATAGAGAAATGGTGAGAGGATCACTGGAAGACTTGAAGAACCAGTTTTGGGATCAGGTTCTCTTGGAGGAGATCAATCCATGTGTTTACTACAAGTCAACATCCATCCATCCATCCATCTCCCAGCTTTCTTGCAAAGTCCATTATGGTGGAAAATATGGAAGGGAAAGAGAACGGGAAAATGAACAGAAGGTGGATGGATTCAGTTATAGTGGAGAAGAATATGCATACTATTGGAAGATTTGAAAGACCAGGCTAAAAAGAGATCAATGGGGGGGGAAATCTATCGACCTGGTCATTGAGTGTTGCCATAACAACCCTGTAAGGTAAATTGGGCTGAGAGAGAGTCACCCAGCTGGCTTTCATGACTAAAGTGAGACTATAACTCACTGTGTCCTGGTGATTGGCTTAAAGTCTCCTAACTGGCTGTTATGCTTAAGGTGGGACTAGAACTCACTGTCTCCTAGTGATTGGCTCAAAGTCACCCAGCTGCCTTTCATACCTAAGGTGGGACTAGAACTCCCAGTATCCTGGTGATTGGCTCAAAATCGCCCAGCTGGCTTTCATGCTTAAGGTGGGACTAGAACTCCCAGTATCCTGGTGATTGGCTCAAAATCACCCAGCTGGCTTTCATGCTTAAGGTGGAACTAGAACTCCCAGTATCCTGGTGATTGGCTCAAAATCGCCCAGCTGGCTTTCATGACTAACGTGGGACTATAACTCACTGTGTCCTGGTGATTGGCTTAAAGTTTCCCAACTGGCTGTTATGCTTAAGGTGGGACTAAAACTCCCAGTATCCTGGTAATTGGCTCAAAATCGCCCAACTGCCTTTCATGCCTAAGATGGGACTAGAACTCAGAAAACATGTCATTTTGGGAAAACTGCACTCGTAATGAAGTTCATTGAACAATGGCTGCAGAAAAATGGTGGTAAATCCAGTTAGTCACATGACTGACTCACAACAATGATGGACAAGTCTCAATATGGTCACAATTCGAGAACTGCCTGCCTTTGATCAGAGAAACTAAAAGGTTGGGGTTGAATCTATTCTCAGCCGCACGAGGGAGAGAATAGAGTAAAAAACATCTGGGAAGCCGGATCTCAGTCAAATTTCAAGTCATTATATAATTATTATAATGACAGAGTCTTCCTCAAAGAGGCAGAGATAACCCAATTCATTACCAAATGGAAACCGACACGATAAACTTTCAAAGCACTTAACACTTCTTCGATGTCGTGAAATGTGGAACTAATAAATTATCTCTCTCAAGAGAGAGATGGGAGAGAGTGGAAAATCTGTTGAGTTCCAGGCAAAAGTTGTTGAATTTTTTTGGGAGGCGTGACCAAGATTTTCAAGGGCTGCTAACGGCTTGCTCAGAAACGATACAGGGACAACCCTGATTTTCACACTGAAGAAAGGGACTTACGACTATGTTTGATCCATATGGCTGTTGCAACATCCCCATGGTCACCTGATCCAAATTCAGGTGCTTGGCAACTGACTGATATTTATGACGGTTGCAGTGTCCCAGGGTCACAGGATCCCCTTTTGCGACCATCTGACCAGCAAACTTAACACTAGTGTTTTACTTAACAATTGAGACAAAAAAGGTCATATAATGGGGCAAAACTCAGTTAAGAAATGTCTCGCTTAGCAACATGAATTTTGGGATCAGTGATGGACGTAGTTTGAGGTTTACTTGTATCTGAAATTCCATCGCTCACCTAGGAAGTTCAAGGAAAACTTGATTTTTCCTTGGAAAGATGTAATTCTTGTCTTACCACCGTTTGTTCAGTGTCTGTTCAAAGGTATAACTGGTGAGATAGACAGCAAATCAATAACAGCACTGGAAAAAGTGATTTGCAACTGGTCCTTGCACTTATGACCATCACAACACCTCCCACAATCACGTGATCAAAATTATGGTGCTTAGCATTCAGCCTCTATTAACAACGGATTTGTCATCCTGGGATCAGCTGACCGCCATTTGCAACCTTCCAAACTGGCTTCTGGGCAAGCAAAGGGGAGGGGGAGCAAGATTCATTTAATGACCACACAATTCGCTTAACAACTGCAGCAATTCTTGTAACCACTGAGGCAACTCATTTAACAACTGCCTTGCTTTGCAACGGAAATTGGGGTCCCAGTTTTGATCACAAGAGAAGGATGACTTGAATCATACGAAAACACTTGGATATTTTTTTTAAAAAATGCAACACAAGCTGTCTTTGACACACAACCACAATGAAGCTGCAAGTTTCCGTTGCTAAGCGAGTTTTGCCCCATTTTACAGCCTTTCTTGCCACGGTTGTTAAGTGAATCACTGCAGCTGTCAACTTAATAACACAGTTGTTAAGTGAATCTGGCTTCCCCCCCCTTGACTTTGCTAGTCAGAAGGTCGCAAAAGGGGATCATGTGATCCCGGGACACTGCGACCGTCATAAATATGAATCTGTTACCAAGCATTTCAGTTTTGATCAGGTGACCCTGGGGAATGGCTGCAACGGTCGTAAGAATAAAACAACAGTCACTGTTTTGAGTCTCATCGTAACTTCGAAGTCACTAAATGAATGGAGGAAAGCCAGGTTCGATTAACAACTGTGTAATTCACTCAACACTCATGCCAAGAAAAATTGTAAAGTTAGGGGCACAACTCACTTAACAACCTTCTCGCCTTTGGGCTCGATTGCGTGATTCAAGCAACTTTGGGTCAAGTTGGGTCACGAAATGTCTACAAGAAAACTACCAAACTCAGAGAGTATCAAAGAGTATCAAAGACCCCACAGTCTTTCTCCTCCTCCTCCTCCCTGATCCTCTTCCTCTTCTTCCTCTTTCCTCTTCTTCCTCCTTCTCCTCTTTCTCCTCCTCCCCTGGGACCCCACAGTAGTAATAGCACTTCTTCTTCTTCTTCTTCTTCTTCTTCTTCTTCTTCTTCTTCTTCTTCTTCTTCTTCTTCTTCTTCTTCTTCTTCTTCTTCTTCTTCTTCTTCTTCTTCTTCTTCTTCTTCTTCTTCTTCTTCTTCTCCTCCTCCTCCTCCTCCTCCTCCTCTTCTTCTCCTCCTTCTCCTCCTCCTTCTTCCTCTTCTTTTCTTCTTCTCCTCCTCCTCCTCCTTCTCCTCTTTTTCCTCCTCTTCCTTTTCCTCTTCTCCGCAAACCCTTCTGTCACTGATAATATTCCCTAGTTGGGTCATGAAACTTCTTCAAGAGAAAAAGCTCCAAGCTCACAGACCACCACGGACCCCGCAGTTGTAACCCTGAGCTACAAATATTTCCTCTTATTAGCATCAACATTATATTCCAGCAGCCGTATTGCACACCTACTGGCAATTGCACAATGCTAAACATAATTGGATATAGCAAATATCTACTGTATGAGTGATCATTTGCATTTCCAGTAATATTATCTTCACCAGTTCAAATAAATAGTTTTGCAGGGCATGTATGCATTGGTGTAAGTGTATCTGTGTATATGTGAGTGGGTGGCCATCTTTCTTTCTTTCTTTCTTTCTTTCTTTCTTTCTTTCTTTCTTTCTTTCTTTCTTTCTTTCTTTCTTTATTTATTTATTTATTTATTTATTTATTTATTTATTTATTTATTTATTTATTTATTTATTTTTAATAGCCAGCAATAATCTGGTTGGTTATTGTTGTTTTTCCATTTTCCTGAGCTTAATAATTCCTTATTGCTTGTCCTCACAAGCAATTTTGTCTGGGTGCTATTTTCCTCCCCCCTCCCAGTCTTGGTTATTTTTAACTTATGCTTATTTCCTCACTTTTGAGGGGGTTACGAACGTCGTGCCTTTCTTGGATGCTGTACGAAATTAGACAATGAAAGAATTTTTCAAAGGGGGGGGGGGAAACAACAACTTTAATCCTATTTAAAGAATCCGTTGTTGTTTGGCGCGGCCTCGTTCTTACGCAATACCAAACCGAACATGCTAATTTGGGTGAAGTTCAACAGTGTAAATGAAGCCGTGCAAATTTGGAAATAATTATTATAATTCAAAGAGAAAGACATCTTCCCAAAGTGGAGAGGGCTGGGAAGCTGATGACAGGGTATCTTTTTAATCTTTTTTGAGGGGGGGGGGATACGCCATGTGGCTAAACGACTTTCAGGTTGCAAATTTGTCCCTTATTTGATGCCTTTTATTTGTGGGTTTGTTTTGATCTGCCTCACTCCAGAAAAACTGGGAGGCTAACAGTGGATCGAAACCAAAATAGGAAGCACGTAAGAGGATTCGAGAAGATACAAGTATTCTTTGACTTACAACGGTTCATTTGAGGTTACAACTGTACTGAAAAAAAGCAACTTAGGACCGTGGTTCACACTTACAACCGTTGCAATGTCTCTGTGGTCACAGGATCAAAATTCAGTTGCTTGGGCAACTGATTCATATTTATGATGGTTGCAATGTCTCAGATTACATGATCTCCCTTTGGTGACTTTCTGGCACTGGGAAAGTCAGATTGACTTAACAACTGTGTTGCTCATTTAACACTTGGAGTGAATTGCTTAACAGTGGTGGCAAGGAAGGTCATAAAATGGGGCAAAGCTCACTTTCTAGCAGGTCTCACTTACCAACAGAAATGTGGGGCTCAATTGGGGTCTTAAGTTGAGGACTTCCTGTAATCAACACATCTATAATGTATTGGCTGCTGCAAACAATAAGAATGAAAAACTACACCATCTCCTCACCTTCACATTGGAGAACACAACCAGAGTTTTAAAGCTTTCTGGAGAGTTAAAAGAGTTGAGGGCCCTTTAAATTGGGTGGGGGGTATTTTATTCTAAAAAGTGGTGCTGCAACAAAAGAGATCCCTGTCTTGGTCGCCCCAAGGGAGCCTTTAATTGTGGGGCCCTCAGTGCTCTCACTGAGTGTGGTGATTTTCTTGCAGATGTTTCATAACTAGGTTACATAATCAGTGCTAGAAGGGAGTGGGGTTGCAGGAGGAGGAGGAGGAAGAGGAGGAGGAGGAGGAGGAAGAAGAGGAGGAGAAGGAGGAGGAGGAAGAAGAGGAGGAGGAGGACTGTGGGGTGGATGGAGACTAATCAAGGAGAAAACCAACCTAGAACTAAGGAGAAATTTCTTGACAGTGGGGACAAATAACCAGTGGAACTACTTCCCTCCAGAAGTTATGGGTGTTCCATCACCGGAGGCTTTCAAGAAGAGGCTGGATAACAATTTGTTTAAAATGTTATAGGGTTTTCTGCTTCAATATGGGTTGGAAGACCTCCAAGGTCCCTTCCATCTCAAATTATTCTTTACATAGTCACTAGTTGTCAGAAATGACTCAATGACTCACCCAATCAATCCTTATTACATCTTGCAACCCAAGGTAGCATGTGGAAATGTTCTACGTTGATCTATTTTTCTTTCTTTTTGGAGGGTGGGGGATGCAAATCGATAAGAGCAGCGTAGGATTATTTGATTCAAATGTTGTTTATCCAGCAGAGGCCTCGTTTACCATCTTGATATTTCTTTGATAACTATCTCATTTTCGCACTGATGCCTCTTTCTTAGTCTGTAATGAACCACGTTTTATTTTGTATTCTGGCCATTGTACCTTGTTCTTCAGGTTTATCGCCCAGTGTGAGCAGTGCAGACAGCAGGAGGGAGATATATAAATATTTTTAATTGGAGATATAATGCTAGGCAGTGATGGAGAAATTGTTTGGCGGCTGCTTTCCCTGTGTCCTTCTAAATTCCTCAGACAATTGTCCTTGAAGTTAACCTCCAAAATAATGGCCAAGGATATCTGTGAGCTCTGGAAATGGATGCATGCTTTCTTCGCCCAAAAACCTTTTGACGGGTCACCAAGGGGAGGAAGGACTGAATGGTTCAAGAGGACTTTCTGCTGAAGTCCAATGATACCTCTGGCACTCACCCAATCCTATTATTCCTTGGAGAGGTCTATAATGCTGGGATTGGTGGAAGGAACGAGAAGGAGAGGACAACTACCTGAAGGAAACAGAAGAGGACAACTGGAGGGAAGAAAGGAGGAGGAGGAGAGATGGAGAAGGAGGAAGAGGAAGGCAGGGAGGAGAAGAAGAAGAAGAGGAAGAGGAGGAGAGGAGGAGGAGGAGGAGGGCGGGGAGGAGGGCGGGGAGGAGG
>BHEV01013954.1:0-25989 GCA_004319985.1 Emydocephalus ijimae
TTTTCTGGAGTGTAAGCAGGGTGCAGGCGGTCTAGAGGTGACCTGAGTCTTCTGCCCATTAGTAGCTCTGCTGGGCTCTTGCTGGTAGTGGTATTTGGTGTGATATGTTGCAGGAGAAGCATCCTGGTGATCTTCTCTTGGATGTTGCCATGTTCCATTTTGTGCAGAGTTTTTTTGTATATTGAACATGCGTTCAGCTCTACCATTCGCCACTGGGTGAGCTGGCAATGTCAATGCATGTCGGATGCCGCAGTCTGCCAAGTATTGTTCAAAAGCCAAGGTGGTAAATTGTGGCCCATTGTCAGAAATGATAACATCTGGCAGACCATGCGTGGCGAAAAGTCTATTTAATTTCTTGATGACAGCTTCTGTGGTGGTTGTCTTCATTGTGCTCACCTTGAGCCAATTCGAATAAGCGTCAACAGTGATTAAGAAGGTGTGCCCCTTGGTCGGCCCTGCGAAGTCAATATGGATGCGCGACCAAGGGCCTCTGGGTGTTTCCCATTCTAATGGTGGGGCTTTAGGGGGAACCAAGCGAGCCTCTTGGCATCTGTTACAAGCGGTGACCCAGGTTTCAATTTGTTTGTCCATGCCTGGCCACCAAGCATAGCTCCTGGACAGGGTTTTCATGTGCACAATTCCAGGGTGCCCGTCATGCAGCAAGTTTAAAACTTTTTTCTGTAGTGTTTCTGGTATTACTACCCGGTCTCCCCACAACACGCAACCTTTTTGCGAAAAGAGTTCAGTTTGCCGGTTTTTAAATGGTTTAAAAAGTTTGTTTGGCTCGGTTTCTGGCCATCCCCTCTCCACCCAGCTGAGAACTCGCGCCAAGCATTTGTCCTTTCTGGTTTCGTGGGCGATGTCTTGCGCAGTTACTGGTGGCATGGGTATCATTTCAATTTGCAAAACTGGTAATGTGGGAGCTGGGTCTTCTTGCAAATCTGGCAAGGGGGAGCCGCTTAAAGTGTCGGCGTGAGAGATAATCTTGCCAGGGCGATGTATCAATTTGTAATTATAAGCAGCTAGAAATTCAGACATCTTGTCATTCTAGGTGACAAGATGTGTGGAGTGGGCTTGTCACCCGCCAATATGCCAAGTAGGGGCTTATGGTCTGTAATAATGGAAAATGTCCTACTATAAATGTATTCGTGGAATCTTTTTACAGCAGAAACGATGGCGAGGGCTTCTTTGTCCAGCTGGCTATAGTTCCTCTCTGGCTTGGACAAGGTGCTGGAAAAGAATGCAACGGGGGCTTCCATTCCATTTGGTAAAACGTGGCTCAGGATGGCGCCAACCCCGAAAGGCGATGCGTCACAAGTGACAGTCAGTGGTAGTGTTTCATTATATTGCATGAGGACTGCGTCTGAAGTCAAAAGGTTTTTTATTTGGTGAAAAGCGTGCTCTTCTCGCCGTCCCCATATCCAGGAAGCCTTTTTATCAAGGAGTCTATGCAGAGGTTCTGCAACAGTTGCTTTCTGGGGTAGAAAAATGTTATAGAAATTAATGAGTCCGAGGAAGGCTTGGAGGTCTATTTTGTTCTTTGGTCTGGAGGCATTTTTGATGGCTTTCATTTTTTTATCTGTGAGGTGAATTCCTTGTTTGTCAAGGAGGTAGCCAAGAAATTCAACCCTTTCAGTGCATAATTGGCACTTTCCCCTTTTCATCTTGAGGCCAGCGTCTTTGAATTTCTGTAGGACCGCCCTCAGTCGTTTTTCCAATTGTTTTTTGGTAGGGGCTGCTATCAAAACATCATCGAAATAGGGCACGACTCCTTTAATTCCCTGCAGCAATCTCTCCATTAGACTTTGAAAAATGCCAGGTGCGATGCTGACCCCAAACTGGAGCAGGTTGCATTTGAACGCCCCTCTATGTGTCACTATGGTTTGGGCTTCGGTGGTTTCAGCATCGACTGGCAGTTGTTGATAAGCTTAAACCAGGTCGAGCTTTGCAAAGATTTTGCCACCCCCTAGTGAGTGCAGGAGATGTTGGACTACGGGCACCGGGTAGGCGCTCTGCTGCAATGCGTGATTGAGGGTGGCCTTGTAGTCACCACAAATTCTCAGGGAGCCATCAGGTTTGATGGGGGTGACAATTGGGGTCTCCCAATGGGCATGATTGATGGGTTCTAACACACCTTGCACTATTAGTTTGTCTAATTATTCGTCTATTTTAGGCTTGAGTGCAAAAGGCACTCGGCACGATTTGAGACGAATGGAGGCAATGTCAGGGCTGAGATTAAAGGAGATAGGGGACCCCTTGTACTTGCCTAGATGTTCACTGAATACTTCTTGGAAGTCCTGGATGAGCGTAGCTTCCCAGTCTTCGTCTTCTGTGTGGTTGATGCCTGCCATCTCGATTCCCAATGGTGCGAACCACTGCAACCCGAGTAGGCTGGGTCAGTCTTTATCAACTATTGTGAGTGGTAGGATGGTGGTATGGTTTTTGAATGAAACTTTAAAATGTCCAGTGCCAGCGACTGGAATGCGATTACCTTGATAGTCTCTCAATATTAGCTTCTGGTCACTTAGCTCTTGGCAGCGAATGCTGGGAATTAGTTGTTTTATGGTCCTCCAGGAGACCATAGAGAGGAAGGAACTGGAGTCTACCTCCATGGTGCAAGGATGGTTCTCAATGGTGACCTCTACACATATCTTTCGTGCGTCTATTGATGAAGTGTGGCCAATGGTGACTGTTTGGTGCATTTCTTCTCTTCTGGGTACCTCGATGAACTTCCTGGGTCGGCTGTCCCAGTTCCACCGGCTGTCATTTTGGCGGTCCCAGTTCATGGTGGGGGTGCCATCACTTCTTCTTGGGCTGTTTCCTCATCGTCGGGGGCTGGAATTTCGTTTGTTGCGGCATACTTTGGCGATATGCCCTTGTTTTTCGCAAAAATGGCAAACAGCGTCCAGGAATTTACATTCGGAACGTGGGTGATTTCCTCCGCAGCCAGCACATTGGTAACTCGACTTACGACCGCGCCGGTCTCGTCGCTCGCGTTCCGACTGAAGTCTCTGTATTTCTTCCTCTTCACTGTCAGAAGGGGATTCGATGTCGCCGTGGTGGGTAGATGCTGCGTGTTTTTCTGCTGTGGTTGTCGTCTCGCTGGTGAGTTGGCGGTCGGTTCCGTTTGAATGCCGCATTCGCGCTGCTGACTTATGGGTGGTCTCGGCTGCGGTGGCTTCAGCTACGGAGTCGGTGAGGGAGATGTCCCCTTTAGTCATCAGCCTGCTTTGGAGAGTTGGGTCTTTCAGGCCGAGGACGACTCGGTCACACATGGCCTTGTCTAGATTGGCGAATCCGCACAAGCCTCCGAGGTTCCTCAGGTTGGCTATGAACTCTCCGATGCTCTCGCCCTCGCGCTGATCCCTCTGGTAAAAGTCATGCCGATGGATGAGGATCGGCACCGCCAGGGTGTAATGGTTCCGGAGGATGGGAGCTAGGGTATCCCATTCCATTGTCTTGACGTCTGCGGGCTTTGTGAGTGCCTTGGCCATTTTAAAAACAGCGGGTCTGCAGTGTGTTAGAAAGACCGCTCACTTCTTGCTGCTGGTGGCATCCTTCAGGTTGTTTGTTTCCAAGAACATTTGGAAACAATCAATGTAGGACTCCCAGTGCGGGTGGCACGGCACTGCTGGCCATCTAGCTGGTCCTCTGTGCGCTTTCTGCCATGTGCTAGTCAGCTCTGTTGTCTCAGTATCCCATCTTCATCTCCAGTGTTAAGTCTGGGCGGTGGGTCCCAAGGAGAGATGAGACTCGAAGTAGTGACAAAAGCTCTTTATTAGGAAATCAGATAGTGAGACAAGACTCCCAGCCACGGCAGCTCTTTTTATAGAGCTGGCTGCTGCTAGGCAGCCTATGAAAAGCTTTTGAGCTTGCCGCACTTGGTTTTACTCAATTGCAGCAGCCCGAATATGAACCAATCAGTCTTAGTCTTGTCCAATTACGGCCTGGCTTTTCCGGACCAATAGGAATGCAGGCCTACAAGCCTGCTAGTATGGAACTATGAGTGTATCACGGAGGTGCTTAAAAAAATATAGACTCTTAGAAGTGCTTCAAAATATTGAGGCTTCTATACAGATCTGGCAACCCAGAATCTAAAGCAGCGTTTCCCAAAGTCTCTGTTTCCATAATGCATAAAACTGGCTTGTGTCCTGTATTCTCACAAAGGTCAAGTTCTGTGGTGTAAAATTCTCTCATAAAATTAGTTCAACTTTTGCCAAGGATTTTTCACACAGTAGGCAAGATGTTTGGCAGTGGATAAACCACCCTCCTTCCTTAATCATCTTGCTTCATTCAAGAGGAGTGTGACCCCAGTTCTTTTCCACAGCAGTGTTTTTAATTTTAACTTTCTTCAGAGCCACTGAAAAAGAATCGGCCACCCAGTCTTAAGAATGAGCAGCTGCAATCCTCTGCAGGCTTCCCCACAGTCAAAGAGCAGCAGTGCATGTTCCCATTTTTCAGCATTAAACATGGGTGGCCACAGACCTCTCCCTTTCTGTAGGTGGCAGATATTGTCCCTCACTCCAACTTCCCTGTCTGAAATAGTTTTGTTTGGCTTCCTCTGTCTGCTGAGTCCAACACATTTGGATAAGAAGAATTCAAAGCAGAATACAGAACAAGAGCCCTCCAAGGCTGTTGTGGCTTTTATCAATCCCAAGAATTGATGAGAAAAAGACAGACCTATTAAAGAATTAATTGCTGAAGATTCTCCTTTTGTTGTTCAACTCAAAATTGTCTTTCAGCTATTATTGTTGTGAGACATTCTAGCTCAACTCAGGTTTAATTTTGGCTCATTGTCCAATGGGATGTAAGCCACTGAGGCCTTTTATGTATTTACAATATCAGATTTGGATGAAATGGAAGCACAAAACAATTTGTAAACCAACTGGCACACTACACTGTATGTATATATATAGGAAAGATGGCTTGATGTTTTTATGTTTTGTTTGTCTATGTTCCTTTTAAAAACCAATAAAAATTATAAAAAAAATATCAGATTTAGAAGATCCCCTTCTCCCAGAACAAATTTTTGGGGAGATAGTACAAGAAGTTATTGATAATCTCTCCAACAGGTGGAATGGATAGTTAAATTACTGTATGACATTTCCATAGTTTTTGAAGTTTTATAAAGGAATGTGAGGTGCTTGGCAGGTAGCAGACAGAATCTCTCAACGTAAACATCAGAAATATATTCTAGCTTATGCATAATTTTACCCAATAGCAACACATACACTCGACTTAAAACCTCAATTGAGCCCAACATTTCTGTGGCTAAGCAAGACAGTTGTTAACTGAGTTTTGTCCCATTTTATGATTTTTCTTGCCACAGTTGTTAAGCGAACCACTGCAGTTGTTAAATTAGTAACACAGTTGTTAAGTGAAACAGACTTTGTCTAAGACAAAGTAAATTTAATGCAAATCAATACTTCAATACTTTAAATCAAATCAATTCTTAAGTTTGATTAAATTAAATCAAATAATCAATACTTCCAATAGTCACTACTCCTAATGCATTTTATGAATTTCTTTTTGCATGACATCCAGCATTACAATTTGGTAGCAAGTTTTGAATGTTGTTCTTTTTAGTACTGCTAAAATATAGCACAATTGTTATACTGTATGATGATTTTCATTATTATGAAAGATGGTTGGTATTTAGGTTTTACAGAAACCCAGATATTTTGGTGTAGAAGGTTGAAAACACCATAGGAATTATGTTTTCTCCATATTTTATGTACTTATATTTTAGATAAGTCTCACTTTAAACCGAAAAGCACCATTAGTAGTTGAATTGGTACTAGAATTCATCATATTTGCGTGCTACATGTATTTACTTGGCTAGATTGGTAGTTTACCATTCTTTCAGCAGGTTTAGAGCATTAGCATTAAGCATACCTTTTCTTGTTGTATTTTACCCCTCACAACAAGAGGTTGAATGTGAAATTGAACAATGTGAACTTGTGCCTGGGCCCAAATCACCCAGAAATGACAGTGGCTTTGAACCTGGGTCTTTCTTTCCTAGTCTAAACTCTTAATATCTGTGGAGGGAAGTCACAGATGTAGAGAAATAAGGGTATATCTGTTTGTCAAAGTTGGCAAGATGGAACAGCATCATAGTGCAAATCCCACTTCTTTTGAATATGCATGTGATGTTGACAATGCTCTGTCTACCACCTTGTTAGTTTTCACCCTTCTCTGAGAACAGTGCTAACTATTACATGCAGGAATATATACTGCCATATTTCTCAATCTGTTTGAAGTACTTTGGATAGTTAGAATATTTATGAACATTAACATAGGATATTGTTTACATATTTAGGAAATAATGTTCTTGGAAGCTTTCATTTCAGTTAGAAACAAAATTTCAGTGTAGGTCTCAGCAGTAGAGATAGATTTTGGAACGAGCCAAAATAATTGTGAAGAACTAAGAAAGTTAAACATCAAAGTAGCCCAAATATTTTTGTTTAAAAAAAAAAACAGATGATAAGTCCTGAAATGGAATCTTTCAAAAAAGCAGTTAAAGTTAAGGGGAAAAAAACTAATGGAAATAAAATATTAAGCACTCTTAAATAACTTAGTGGTGTTTAAGTTGCATGTCTATTCTAGTTTTTAAGATCTTTATAAAAGCTGCTCTCTTGATTTTCACTTGCCTTGCCTCAAGAAATGGGGCAGGCAATTATTAGGAAAAAGATCTTTTCCATCCAAAGTATAGAATGCCCTCTTCAGAGAGCTTCTGCCTGGGCCCAGATTAAAATTGCTCAGTCCCAATTGCTTTCTGAAGTGTTTTTAAAGTTATTTTTCAGTGTATTTTCCTTATTGTTTTAATTTTGAATTACTGGTATATATTTTGAGCTTACAATGTTATGCCAAATGAATGCTGGTTTACATTGGACTTTGTGCTGATTTAGGTATTGGCTTCATTTACGGGTTGTTTTTAGCTTGACTTAATTTGATTGATTTTAAAGTTTTAAAAATCACACAGGGAAGCTTTGGGCAGAAATGACGTAGAACGTCCTGGAGTGGTTGCTTGGTTGCAAAAATTGTCTGGCATTCTCATGAGCTGAAGGAAGTGGGACAAATAGGCAAAGGGCTAAACAACGAAACAAAAGAGTGATTTGGATAGGAAGAAAGAAGAAACCAAGAAGATAATACAGCCAGGCTGAAATATAACCATGGGTAGAGGCGTAAGAAAGAAAAGAATGGGGTGAAATAATGTGTTGTATTGGAGAGCTGGGCAGCCAAAAATCTAAAAGATGGGACTTTGAACTCTTGCAGCCTTGGCAAGATATGTGGAAACGTAGCAGGCAACCCTAATTTGGATGCTATACTTGAAATGCAAAAAGCCTCTTTGGTGGCTATACAGGTAGTCCTTGACTTACAACAGTCCACTTAGTGAGTGTTCAAAGTTCCAAAGGCGCTGAGAAATGTGTCTTATGACTATTTTTCACAGTTACGACCTTTGCAGTATTCCCATGATCATCAAAATTCAGACGCTTGGCAACTGGTTCATATTTATGACCGTTGCTGTGTCCCAAGGCCACGCGTTCCCCTTTTGTGACCAAAAGTCAATGGCAAAGCCAGATTCACTTAACAACCGTAGGATGAACTTATTTACTGTGGTCATTCACTTAACAACGATGGCAAGCAAAGGTCGTAAAATGGGCAAAACTCACTTAATAAATGTCTTGCTTAACAGTAGAAATTTTGGGCTCAATTGTGGTTGTAAGTCAAGGACTAGTATTCCTTTAGTGCAGAAAAAGAGAAAGGCACTAGACAAACCAATAGGTGTTATTCCTTCCTGTGCACTCAGAAAAGAGCTATACAGGTCATTCTCGGCTTATAATAGTTCCTTTAAGTGACCATTCAAAGTTACAATGGTACTGAAAAAAAGTGAGTTATGACTACTTTTCATACTTATGACCATTGCCACATCCTCATGATTACATGATCAAAACTCAGATGCTTGGCAGCTGACTTACATTTACGACGGCTGCCATGTCCCGGGGTCATGCGCCAATGGGGGAAGCCAGCCGTGTTACTAATTTAACAACTGCCACGATTCAGTTAACAAAACATGGTAAGAAAAGTCATAAAATGGGGCAAACCTCACCTAACAAATTTCTCACTTAGCAACCTAAAATTTGGGCTCAGTTGTGGTCGTAAGTCAAGGACTTCCTGTAGTTGAGGGTTGTACTTGCCTCAGCTGTATCTTACAATCTATAAATTAAATAATGATAGACCTGACATTACAATGCCATGTTCTGGGCCTGTTTGGTACTAGAATGCATTCCCCCACCCCTTAAAATGACAATCCCAATTCACCAATGAATAAATAATACTTTAAAAATGCTATTGTTATGGATTTCCATCTGGTATCTCAGCGCCTTGGTTTCCTATGAAGTCCACATGATCTGCTGAGGGCTCTGGGTTTCTCAAGAAAGGGCATGAAACAAAGGCAGTAGAGAATCACTTAACTGCATACAAAAGGTGACCTTTTTGCTGACATTCTCCAATTTTGCCATGGTAAACATGGTTAAGCATTTACCAGAAAGGATGTAGTCAGCCTGCATTAGAGCACTGTAATGCTGAACTACTTCCCATTAAGAGATGTAGAATTAAATTGGATTTAAGGCAATTGCTTTTGGTTTATGGACTAGGAGCTTGATCTAAACACCCAACAGAATATTTTACATTACTTTACAGACAGGATTTTCAAAATGAAATATAACAATCTGTACCACTTTAAGCTACAAGTGGAGGATTTCATTAAATGTTCCCAAGAAACACTTAAGAAGAGTCTGCCTGCAGGTAAAAAAAGTAGCCAGCACCACCCATGGAATATAACTTTTCTCCCTGAGTTATTAGTTTGATGTTTTCTTTCTGTTTGCTTTCACTGCAGCTCTAGTTTGACATAGAGAGAATTCAGAAATAGTTCTCTTTGCAATCTGAAATAATGCAGTGTCATATCTGAGAAGAGACCTAATCTTACTTCTGATCAGATGATATCATCTTTTAGGTACACATGCTTTCAATTCTGTTTATTCTCATAGAAACCTTCTTATTTAAGTCCTCTGTTTTCTGCATGCCCTGCTAATGATGTAATGCTGATGCAATAACATGCCACTTCCTTCCAACAGGTTCATGCAACTTCGTGTTTAAAATCGGATGATGCTGGATGTTTTGATGCTATTGTTTTTCCTCCTGTTTGGGACTGGCTTTCTGTATACACATACAATTCTACAGGAAAGTCACATGGGACTCTTTAAGGAACTGTGTTTGTTAAGTACATGCTCAGATTATGTAGTTCTCCATTTGTTCAAGTGATCACAGAGTTAGCCAAGATAGTAGAAAACACTATGTTGTTACTGAAAACTTCTCCTTCCTTCCTTCCTTCCTTCCTTCCTTCCTTCCTTCCTTCCTTCCTTCCTTCCTTCCTTCCTTCCCTTCCCCTCCCCTCCCCTCCCCTCCCTTCCCCTCCCTTCCCTTCCCTTCCTTTCCTTCTGCCCTTCCTTTCCTTCCTTTCCTTTCCCCTCCCTCCCTCATTTTTAGTAGCCTGAGTTATTTTTGCAATATTCGTTTTAATGCAACACTTTCTATGGAACTCAAGTCTCTTTCTCTTTACCAGAACATCAAACACTTTCTCTTCCATTCAAATGTGTTGAATTTTGCAAACTAAATCTTTTGTGATTGGAGTCTAGGTTTTGATAGCATGAAAAACAGGGAGCCGTATCCATGTTTTTACAGTAAACTGCCCATGTGTTTTTCAAATGAGGTGAATTACCAACTTTAATATTACACAGACACTATCTTTAGCTGATGTTTACTGAACAGAGAATGACTCATACAAGAAGTTACATCATGAGAGATGAGAAAACAAATGCAAGGGAAAGATTTGCATCTTTTGGGCTGTTTTCTCTTATCCCTGGAAGTTAAGGGCAAGAGATTGGTCAACATTGGTGGAGCTCAAGAAAAATGTCTAGCGTACATGCCCAATTAATGTGACAACTTCCCAACTTTTGTGCAGCTTTCTATTTTTCCATATTGATCCAATGTTTACTATGTTCCTCCTCCTCCTTCACTTTATTTATTTATTTATAAAATTTATTTATTGCCTATCTTACATCAGGATAACAATTTGGATCAGGCACTGCTAGAATGTTGGCACTGCCATTTGGATCCTTGGCTACTTTTACCCAAGACCAGCCTACTCATGCTTAAAAGAGGCTGCAGTGTGCCAGCTATCTTCTTCCTTTCAGATAATTTTCCTCCTTCCCATTATTCCTTCTTTTGGGATGCAGCCTGCAAAGGACAACATTCCTGTTCTCATTCTCAAAATTTAACTCTTAAAATTGTCTTTGTGTGGGAAAAGAGATATCAGTCATGAGGTATGGAGAATGTAGACCAGGGGTGTCAAACTCAATTTCATTGAGGGTCACATCAGGATTCTGTTTGACCTCGGGGGGCCGGAGTCAGCATGGCTGGGGTGGACATGGCCAGCTTGATGTCACTTGTGTCGGGGGGTGCCTGTGGTGGCCTGAGTGCTTTGCCAGAGAAAACAGGCTCCCAAGCTCTGTTTTCAGCTGTGACAGCCTCCTGCAACCATCTGCCAGTGAAAGCAGAGCTTGGGAGGGCCATGTGCAGCCCTCCTGAGCTCCATTTTCACTGGCAGAGGCATTGCAGGCCAGTTCCAGTTTTGTTTCCAGGTTGGCTCGGTGGGCCAGATCTAAGCATTCCGTGGACCGGATCCAGCCCCTGGGCCTTGAGTTTGACACCCCTGATGTAGACCATTTTAAACTTGAAAACTAAGCTGGAGCATTTATAAGATGCATTGATTGGACACCTTCAAATTAATCTCTTCCAATAATGATTGGTAAGAATTTCAGAGATAGCTTTTTTTCTTTGTCCTGCCTCCTGAGATCTGGCATTGGTTGCACCTTCCAGTAATATTCACTGAGAAGAGTCTAACCTCTTTAATTTCTCACTCTGTGATATTTTGACAAATTGTTGTCAATCAGTCTATAAGGCCTCTCAATGGCAGTTGTAATGAAGCTAGTGCTTTGGTTTGTCAAGCTCTGTTTGACAACCTATGCTGGAAAAGAGATGGGCGTTTTCTTTGACCCTTCGGTGGTTTTCTTGTTGATTGCTGTGGAAAAAATGAAGCTTATGTTGGCTTTTTTTGGTTTCTATTATTTTATACAATGTGGTTCCCCCCCCCCGCCTCCCAAGATTTTATGTAAAGTTGTCTTAAATAAAGTATTAAATTATGGAAAGGGTAGACTACAAATTCATGATAGCAAATAAATTTATTGAATATACTTCCTTATTCTGAATTTTTAGTCCTGATTGTTTCTGGCAGGATTGTTCAGGTGTTTTTATCCCTTGTGACTCATCTTCAAGTAGCAGCTGGCTGAATCTGAAGAAAATGCTGATTATTCTTGAATCAGTTTGCTGATATTTGCTGCTTAACTGCTTCTGTATAGCTTCTTTTGCACATGGAAGCAACTCACTTCTAAGAACTTATCAGAGCAGAAAATCTTAGCATCTGATATGTGAACTAGAGTTTGAAGTAGACTTCTAGATCTACTGTAAGGTTAAGTTCACACACTGCAGAATGTAATAATAGGATTTGTTTGGTTTTGGCATAATCTATACACTTGATTATGCCAAAACCATTAGTCATTGTTGTTTGTAAGCTGTGGTTCATGCCTGATGCATTGTATAACACCACTTGTATTTTGTCAATCAGCCATGGTAGAATGAGGGAACTCAAAAATAGTTTATCAATGAAAGGACAGGGTAGGCCAGATGTGAAATGCTGCTGGTTCGGCCCGGTTTGTCCGAACCAGTAGAAAAAATCCTACTGGTTTGGCCAAATTGGTATTTCTGATGATCAGCTGGGTGACGATCAGCTGTGCTGCACAATTTAGATTAGCTAGAAAGCAGGAAATCATCGAATTTCTTGCTTTCTAGCTAATCTAAATTGTGCGGCATGTTCCCTCCCTGCTGTTCCCTCCCCGCTGTTGTACTTACCTCTGAAGGCTTCAAAATGCTTCTTTTTTCAGCGCCCAGGAGGTTTCCCTGAGGCCCACTAGGCCAAAAATGCAGCATGGGGGGGGGGTGCTGCGAAAGAAAAAAAGAGAAAAAAAACTTTTGAACCCCCCAGTCACATGACCACATCGCCACACCCATCCAGGCACATGACCACCTGGCCACGCCTACCTAGCCATGCCCACAGAACCGGTAGTGAAAAAATTTGAATCCCACCACTGGGGTAGGCCCCAGGTTTCGGTTATATACTAATGCTACTTTTTATTAATATTTATAATACTTTTCTTCGTAATTTCTTCTAGCTTATTCATTCTCATTGCAGATAGAGCTGAAAAAGAGAAATAGGCCATATACAATAGATGTTTTCTCATGAACAGAACTGATGTCAGATCCACTGGCTATGAGCTCTCCAGTTTCCCAAATTCAAAATGGAGATAAGCAAGCATGAAAGATAGTCATGCCATCATGGGCACCATGAAATAATTTCCAAGGAAGATCAGCTTGCCCTGGTTTTCCTAGCTTTTTGGTAAACATTGTTAAGTCCTGAGCATGCACAGTAGGAACAGAGACGAGACATTGAACGGTGACTTCAACTCTTTATTGTAAAATAAGAACAGAGCAACTACTTAGGCAGCAGCAGCTCTTTTATAGAGCTGGCTGCTGTCAAAACAACCAATGATTTGAGTTTACCGCTTTCACAAGCGTCCAATCAGAGGGGCCCGTTAACAGCCAATCAAACTGGCCAAAAACGAGCAATCACGACTCGCTATTCGCGGGCCAATGAGAAGTGCAGGATTACAAGCCTGCTGTAAAGTAAAGCTGTTTAGGGTTGTATCGCTGCGTTGGCTTAGTCCATAACACCCCTCCCCCCTAGGTTCCATCTGAGGGGTGGGGTGACGTATTCTTGTAAATAGGCAGGTCGCTTCACATGTCTGCTTGACCTGCACTGTTCCACCGGTTTCTCTCCTGGCTCTGGTTCCAGTGGGCTGCTAGCTGGGTTGGATGGCGAAAATTGTGGCCCTGGGCTGCTTCCCTTGCTTACGTCAGTGCTGTCTTCTGGGTTCCCTGGATCTGTTTCCATCGCAGTGCTGTTACACGGCGAGGCCACTCCCTGGCTTGGTTCTCCTTCTGACGGTGAGTATCCCCTGGTTGGTTGTGTAGACTGTTGGTTTTCTATTGTTATTTCTTCTTCGGCCTCCTCAATGTTCCTCCCCCCCTCCAGCTAGAGATTCTGGGGCTGAGATAGGACTAGATGCTAATCTGGAACGGAGTTGGTCTATGTGGCGTTTCCACATCTTACCATCTGTAGTTTGTAGGCGATAGGATCGGGGTCCCGTAAGTTACGTTATGGCAGCGGGGACCCACAATGGGTTGCCCGAGAAGTTTTTCGCAAACACGAAGTCACCTTCCTGGAATGTCCGACACTTGCTGCTGGATCCTGGGGGCTGTTCTGAAGTGTAGTTTGGGTGGAGGCAATCGAGATGTGAACGAAGTTTCCAGCCCATCAGGAGTTCAGCTGGGGTTTTGTTCGTGGTACTGTTTGGGGTTATGTGCTGGAGGAGAAGCATCCGGTTTATTTTGTCGTCAGTGTTGCCGTGGTCCATTTTTTGCAAGGTCTTTTTTACAAATTGAACCATTCGCTCAGCCCTACCATTGGCCGCAGGGTGAGCTGACGATGTTAAGGCATGGCGGATGCCCCGATCTGCCAGGTACTGTTCGAATGGCAGGGCAGTGAATTGGGGGCCATTATCAGAGACCAGGACATCCGGCAATCCGTGGGTAGCGAATAGCTTATTCAGCTTTTAGTGACCGCCTCTGTGGTGGTGCTTTTCATCTTGTGGACTTCGAGCCAGTTTGAATAGGCATCCACTGTTAGGAGAAAAGTGTGTCCTCTTGTGGGTCCTGCAAAATCGATGTGGATACGGGACCTAGGACCTCGAGGCGTTTCCCACTGAGTTGGGGGAGTTTTTGGAGGAGTAGAGAGAGTCTCCTGGCATTTGCTGCACTTTGCTACCCAGGTCTCTATCTGTTTGTCTAACCCAGGCCACCATGCGTAACTTCTGGCCAATGCCTTCATCCGCACGATGCCTCGATGTCCATCGTGCAACATTTTTAATACCCTATGTTGCAATTTCTCCGGAATTATGACTCTGTCTCCCCACACTATGCAGCCTTTTTGGGAGAATAGCTCTGTTTGATGATTCCTAAATGGCTTGAATGTGTCATTGGTTTCGCTGACCGGCCAACCAGCTGAGGACTCTTGCCAAAACAGGGTCCTTTTTTGTTTCTAAGGCGATGTCTCGAGCAGTCAGCGGCGGCAATTTGAGGGTTTCGATTTGCAATATGGCTAAGGTTGGAGGTGGGTCCTCTATGATGTCTGGTAGTGGAGAGCGGCTCAAAGCGTCAGCGTGGGGAATGGTTTTCCCCGGGCGGTGTTGCAATCGGTAATCGTAGGCGGCTAAAAATTCTGACCAACGTGTCATTCTTGGTGATAAGATATGGGGAGTTGGTTTGTTTCCCGCCAAAATACCAAGTAGCAGCTTGTGGTCTGTAATTATGGTAAAGGGTCTCCCATACACATATTCATGGAAACGTTTAATTGCAGTTACAATAGCAAGAGCCTCTTTATCAAGTTGACGATAGTTCCTTTCGGTCTTAGACAAAGTTCTTGAAAAGAACGCACTAGGTGCCTCATTCCCATTTGGTAGGACATGGCTTAAAATGGCTCCTACTCCAAATGGTGAGGCATCACAGGTAACCGTCAAAGGTAGAGTCTCGTATTGCATTAATATAGCATTGGAGGTTAAGAGGTCTTTTACTTGTTGGAATGCCCTTTCTTCACGCCGTCCCTAGACCCAGGAAGCCTTTTTGTCGAGAAGTCTATGTAGGGGCTCGGCTACGGTCGCCTTCTGGGGCAAGAAGATGTTATAAAAGTTAATGAGTCCCAGGAAGGCTTGGAGGTCTGTCTTATTCCTAGGTCTCGGGGCATTTTTGATTGCGGTTAGTTGGGGTGGATTCCCTGTCTGTCGAGAAGGTATCCCAGGAACTTCACTCTCTCCATACAAAGTTGACACTTGTCCCTTTTTACCTTCAGACCAGCGTCTTTAAATTTCTGAAGAACTTTTCTGAGTCATTGTACTAATAACTCTTTAGTGGGGGCGGCTATTAGACGTTGTCAAAATAAGGCACGACGCCTTTTATGCCTTGTAATAGTCTCTCCATTAAACTTTGGAAAATGCCAGGTGCCAAGCTTACTCTGAATTGGAGTCTATTGCACTTGAAGGCGCCTCTATGTGTAACTATTGTCTGGGCTTCTGCAGTTGTCGCATCTACAAGTAGTTGCTGGTACGCCTGAGCTAAGTTCAATTTCGCAAATATTTTTCCGCCACCCAGAGAATGAAGAAGGTGTTGAACCACCGATACGGGGTAAGCGCTCTGTTGAAGAGCATGATTTAGGGTGGCCCGGTAATCCCCACAAATTCTTAACGAACCATCTGGCTTCATGGGCGTTAGTATTGGAGTTTCCCAGCGGGCATGGTCAATCGGTTCCAATACGCCTGGGCTATCAGTTTATCTAGCTGCTCATTGATCTTCGGCTTTAGGGCAAAAGGCACCCGACGAGGCTTAAGCCGAATGGGAGCTACATCGGGGCTGAGATTAAATGATAGAGGGGTCCCCTTGTACTTGCCTAATGTTCCTGTGAACACGTCCTGGAATTCCTGGATGAGAGCCTCTTCCCAGTCATTGCTTCTGATTTGGTGTATGCCGGCTAGTTCAATCCCGAGTGGGGCGAACCACTGTAACCCTAACAAACTGGGTCGGTCACGATCGACGACAGTCAGGGGAAGCGTCGCGGTGCGGTCCTTGAAGGATACTTGGACGTGGCTGGAACCGACAACTGGAATTCTGTTTCCCTGGTAGTCTTTTAGGATGATTCGTTGAGTGCTGAGGTCCTGGCGGCAGATGGCAGGGATCAGCTGTTTGAGGGTTTTCCAGGATACCATCGATAGGGATGATCCCGAATCGACTTCCATCACGCACAGTCGATTCTCAATAGTAACCCTTATGTGGATCTTTCTTGCATTGAATGATGAAGCATGGCCGATAATAATGGTTTGGTGGGCCTCTTCTCATCTCGTTGAAGAGGCAGGTGCTCGATTTCTGCAGTAGTAGTAGTGGTTGGTGGTTCAGACAGTCCCGGTTCTCAGGCGGTTTACCTGTCTCCCGATGGAGGTTGTTCTCCCTTCGGCTGGGACTGGACTCTCGCTTGCTTCTGCAGACTTTCACGATGTGGCCTCTTTTCCCGCAGGTACGACAGAGTGCGTCGAGGAATTTGCAGTCCGATCACGGGTGGTTTGCCCCGCAACCAGCATATTGGCACAGATGTCTCTGGTTCCTTTGCTCTCGTTCCGAGCAGAGCCGGTTGACCTCCTCTTCCTCACTGTCTGAGGATAACTCGACGTCTTCGTGGTGGGTGGTGGTAGCGTGCTTCTCAGCGGCGAGTGGGCTATCATTAGCGAGTTGGCGAAGCGGTGCGTTCGCTCGGCGCATTCGAGCGGCTGACTTCCTGGTTGCTTCTGCGGCAGTAGCGTCGGCGATGACATCTGTAAGGCTGATGTCTCCTTTCGCCATCAGTTTACTCTGCACTTGTGGTGCATTTAATCCCAGAACTATGCGGTCTCTTAGGGCTTCCTCGAGGTTTGCAAAACCACAAAGGCCTCCTAGTTTCCGGAGGTTGGCTACGAAATTCCCAACGCTCTCGTCCTTCCATTGGTCCCTCTGGTAAAACTCATGTCTTCGTATCAGTGTAGGTACTGCGGGTGCGTAATGGGCCCGGAGGATTGGGGCGAGGGTATCCCAATCCATGGTCTTCACTTCCACCGGTTTTGCCAGTGCTTTAGCCATTTTGAAAACGGGGGCCACAATGAGTCAGGAACACCGCTCGTTTCTTGCCAGGCGTAGCATCTTTTAAATTGTTGGTCTCCAGGAACATCTGGAAGCGATCTATATACGAGTCCCAGTCTTCTGTTGCTGGGTCGAATGGAGCGGGTGGTATGGCACCGCTGGTCATCTTGCTGTTCGTTGCGTGTGCTCTTCAGCCACGTGCTCTGTCTTGTTCGATGCGTACTTAGTCAGCTCTATCGTCTCCGCATCCCATCCTCGTCACCAGTGTTAAGTCCTGGGCATGGGCGCAAGGAACGGAGATGAGACATCGAATGGTGACTTCAACTCTTTATTGTAAAATAAGAACAGAGCAAATACTTGGGCAGCAGCAGCTCTTTTATAGAGCTGGCTGCTGTCAAAACAACCAATGATTTGAGTTTACCGCTTTTACAAGCGTCCAATCAGAGGGGCCCGTTAACAGCCAATCAGCCCGTTAACGACCAATCATGACTCGTTATTCGCGGGCCAATGAGAAGTGCAGGATTACAAGCCTGCTGTAAAGTAAAGCTGTTTAAGGTTGTATCGCTGCATTGGCTTAGTCCATAACAAACATGGTTGCTAACTAAACCTACCATTAATTTATTTTACTATAATTCAAGTTTTGCTTTGCAACTTTTATCTGTTCAGTACAATTTTATTATAGTACATGGTTTGCTCTTTTTACAGCCTAGATTCTGAAGGCGGGGAAAACATGGATTTCCTGCCAAACTCATGCAGTGGTCTATCTGTGGTATGAAATGCAATAAATAAATTCTATGACTTTGCTTCTCCCTTTCAGTTAGAGCAATAAGGAGGAGAGCTAACAGTGAAGCTAACAAGACCGTGAAAAGGGAGAACAAGCACATTTTAATAGCCCCGTGGAGTTCAAAGGCAAACAGGGCAATCTTTCAGGTTTATGGCTTCTGGATGTTCCTGGTAGCAGTCCAGGACACATTGGGAAAAGTGATAGGATACTATTACAAAATAGGAAATAATTTGAAAAATGTGAACATAAATTGCATAAAGTTTTCCATCTTGTTCTCAGAACTTCATGAAATGCAGTTAATTCCTAGGTTACAGGTCCATATCTGTACTCACACCCATATTATTTTCCCCCAAATCTCTATTGCAGACAGTAAAACTGGGCAAAACAGGGTTGCAACTGCAAAAGAGTTCCAGTCTACAAGCAGGATATGCAAAAAGTAATTTGGTTGCAGGAAAGGGAAAAGTGAGTTTGCATATTCATTGCTGGCAAAAATAAGCCTGTAACACTTTTGTCTTTCATGTTGCTAAAACATTTTAGGCTTGTTTTCTGACTACTGTGATTCAGAGAGCGAAAGGAAAATCCATCTTGAAATAATTATTATTTATGAAAAAGTTAGTGTATTGCTTCCTGGAATAATCATTACTTGTTTTGCCCATTACTTTGTTTACAATAAATAAATATAGCAGTCTGGAAAAAAAATAACATGACCTGGAAAATTGTCCCATCATTTCCTAGTTTGGAAAACCTGGGGACAGTATTCATTTTAAAAGGTTTTCGGCTTCCATAAGGGAGCAGGATAGCATGTGGCTGTTCTTTTCCATTCAGCTGAAGAAAGGGCATCAAATCAGACCCAAACTAATGGCTTTCCATACTCTTATTTTCTTGACAATACCTGTCAGCTCCAATAGTATAGTGATAATATTGACATGAATCAAGGGAACTACTGGAGATTGGGAAAACAATAGATTTCTTTCTGCTGGGTGAACATTTCTACCTCTTTACAATTTGAAACAGTAAGCCACAGCACCCTGTGGTGCACAAAGCTCTGTGCAATGCTTATTCACTCGAGATACAATAAAATGGTTCAGGTGATACCTTTTAAGATTGGATCAACTATGTTGGTATAGTATTGACTCACATAGAACTCTTTTTTCAGTCTTGTGCAACTTGAAATCTCGTTATTCTGTTTGTTTGTACATTCAGTGAAGCCCAATGCAATGCAGTTAATTCTTTTTTTATCATTTTAACCTCATACTAGCACTGTGAAGTTAATTGCAATTTGTGGCACAGTGCAATTCATTGGCCTTGATGGCTAAATTAAGGTTTGAATTATAAGAGTTACTGTTCTGTGTGCATGTTAAATATACACAATATTTCATCTAATCCCCACTTGCTCTCACTCTCTTAAGCATTGACAAACTTTCCTTTAATTTATTTTCATTTTTGTTTTGAGGAAATGGATTAGCCACTCCACCCAATACATCTAAGGTAGCAATGTATCAGCAACATAGCTAACTGGAAAGAGATCTAATTTATTAATTCTGAAAGCTTGACTAAAACTTAGTTAAAAAGAGAGGTAATACTGTGAGAATATCTTCAAGGATCAGGATAGGTAAACCATTTTGGAGAAAAGATTCTCAGAAATTAACACCCCAACAAAAAGTCCTCCAGTTCTTATCAGTCTTGTCCAAATTTCGTAGGCAACAAGAATGTTGAAGGCAGCTAGAATAAGTTAACTTGAGAGGTCTTTAGTGCTCTCTGAGTTTGGTTGTTTTCTTGCAGACATTTCATAACCAAAGATGGTATTCAACCGGTTCGGACTGGTTCTGGCGGATCGGTAGTGAAAATTTTGATTGATTCGGGGAACCGGCAAATATCACCTCTGGCTGGCCCTGCCCACCCATCTCCACTCTTACCTCTCCTATATTGTATTCTGTTGTTTATTAACTCAGCTGATTCACGTGGCAGAGCAGATTGCCGTGCCTCAGCTGAGCTGAAAAACAGCACCAGCATTCATACAGAAGGCAGTCTCTGAGCCCTGTGCACAGCTCATCAGTGTTGATCCAGAAGGTGGTCTTTCAGTCCTGTGCACATGCACGCAAAACGCTCTCTCCAAATCAGTAGGAAATTTTTTTTGAAACCTACCACTGTTCAAAACCCAACTAGCTAACATCATGAGTGCTGTTGTTGATTAGCACTGAAGATGCTACCTAATTGGGTAATGAAACATTTGCAAACAAAAAACAAAAAACCCCAAGCTCAGAGAGCACCAAACACCCCTTCATTTCAATTTTGAGCTACAAATATTATCCTCTATTGGTATAAGTTAACTTTTCTAGCTGCCTCCATATTTACCTTGGATCTGAAGAAAATCCTCTTCTGTAGAGTCCTTCCACTGTCTCTCTCATTGTTCAGCTGCTTTTATTCACCAGATGCATTTTGAGATGATGAAAGTATGGGGTGGGAGAGGTAATCAGATTCATACAATAGGGTCAGAGGCCAAAAAGGAGAGAATGAACAAGAGAATCTTCCAGCTGTCACAGTGATAAAGTTCCTTCCAGAGGCTTGTAATATAGCAGCATTTCTCCTTCTCTGTGAGTTATATCCAATATTTATCTGTTTACTTACACTAACTTATATACGGTAGTTTACAAGATTTGGTAGATGTTGTTTTCTCACTGAAGACTCTTGGATCCAGTGTAGCTTTTCATGATCACAACAGGGAGTAAAACTATTTTTGGTAGCTCAATCTCTTGGGAGATCAGTTGGAGCACCATGGCAAATGTCAGAGAAAGAGATAGAAGGAGAAGAGAAATTGTCAGACTTGAATATTCTTCTCTATTTTAGTGCCAAAAATTCTACTTGAGCCATCTTCCCCATGAATTGTAGCAAAGATACATTGGATTCAGTCTTAAGTGTGTTGCCAGCTCGGTAGTTGCATCATTAGGTCAACTTACTAGAAGCAAATTTGATTCCATTTCTCCCAAAGCAGAGATCATACAAGCTGGTATTCGCCCATATGTGTTTTGTCTAGATACTCCTAAATTGATGGCACCTGAAAAAGCAGGTAGACAATTGGTTGAGGCAAAGAAATGGCTTTAGACTATGGAGAGTAGAGATATCACTATTTTAAGCATTAAAAATACCTGCTTTTAAATCTTCAATGCTACTATTATAATCCTGATTCCAAAATAAGTTTTAGTCAAATAGCAGAAAAGAAATTGGACTGCAGTGCTCTCCAGCTATTTGATAAATTATGATTCCTGATACAGATCAAAGTGTTAAGTCCGCCATTAGAGGGCCTGAGGCAGGTATTTAGGAGTAATTATTCAGAATATTTTTCTTCTCTTACCCTGAAACCAGTCTGCACAATCCACTGCCTGAAAAGAATTAGCATCGTACCATGAAGTCACAATGACCTAATTGTTGTTCTGTTTTGACAGATAATCCAAAATGTGATCTTGAAACTCGATGCTTCAGCTAGGCTCCATTGACATCAGAAACCCTCAGGGAAAGGCTTGTCACCATGACAATTAGAATGGAGAGATTCAACCCATTTTTAAGGGGTGGGGACCCTTCAGCTTTGTTTATGGCTTTCAAGCTCTATTCCTTCCCGCATACACCATATAACCAGGGAGTGAGGTTGTTAGGGTGAGCTGGCAGCTCTACAGGATCATGTAAATGAATACAGTTACACAGGTGCTGACCGCATTCCTGTGATCTCATTCAGCAGTATGAGATAATTAACATGAGGTCAACAAGCTATCACTCTGCCTAGGCCTTTCCCTTGAGTACATAAACCATACAAACAGTGATGTAAGCCTGTTGCCAAGTGTATATGTGATCACTGATTGGGTTTTGATGTGGAGAGGCTTTGGAATTTATATTCCTCCTCCTCCTTCTTTTTAAAATCTCTCTTAAACTATCTCATCACAATTCATCTTGAAAAGGCTTTTGATTTGTTCAGTTACGGAACATGCTGCAAAGCACAAACGTGATGTTTGGAATTGAGAAAGCTGGTAGTGCTAAGTTTGGAAAGTGAATTTATCTTTTTTTTTTAAATACTCTTTAAATCAAAGCTTAGAAATTTGATCCTCCATATATAGCTAAATGTAAGCTTCCAATGAAAGGGGGAGGGGAGTATTGGAGTTGCATTTCAGCTGTATCTGGAGGCCTACAGATTCCTGATTGCTCTTAAATTGAAATGTCTGTTTTTCATCCTACATGTTTTTAAAATATTGCTTCAGTGTCAATGAACATGTAGATCATAATATATACTTATTGTCTCTCTCCATTGATGCAAACATTTCAAACTGTTCTGTGGAGGAATTGTCTATTAAATCAAAATTTTGTTGCAAATGATACCACTGATATCAATTTACTAACAATTCAAATAATGTACTTTGATTTTCATGACATAAACTCAGTTTTACTGGATACTCCCTCCTTCAAATGGTCTGTTAAATTGTGGTTTTACTATATTATAGTTCATATCATTAATTTGGTGGTTTGGCTAAATCCACTGACCCTTGATTGCAGGCAGCTTCATATCTTTATTTTTGAGGTTATTATCACCCTGTGGCATTCTGTTACTGAAAGATATACAGTTTGTGGATCTATTGTTTTGGATGTGTTTATTCTTCCTGTACTTCCTCTTGGTAGTATTCTTAAATATATACTAAAATAAAAAGTGCTTAAATAAATATTTTAAGTTGCACACTGCCAAAGTGTCAAGAAATTATTTTCTGAAAAATTGAAGTATTTAGTTAATCCAAAATGTATGACACAACATCAAAAGCGAAGCAGAAATTGCCATCTTGTCTGCTGTGGCACTTGATAATTAAAAAAAACCCAGTTTAAATCCACTCTCTTCTTGAGATTAGGGTATGCATTTTGACTATTATCTATACAGTGGGATAGCTACTTCAATCAGAAGGACTTGGGGAAGAACAACAACTACAGGTAGTCCTCAACTTACGACCACAATTGAGCCCAAATTTTATGATGCTAAGTGAGAAATTTGTTGAGTTTGCTCCATTTTATGACATTTCTCTTCACATTCGTTACTACAGTTCTTAAATTAGTAACACAGTTGTTAAGTGAATCTGGCTTGCTCAGTGATTTACTTGTCAGAAGTTTGCAAAAGGGGATCACATGACTCTGGGACACTGCAACTGTCATAAATGTGAGTCAGTTGTCAAGTTGTAAATCATATGACCATGGGGATGCAATGGTCATAAGTGTGAAAAATGGTCATAATTCACTTTTTCACTGCTGTTGTAATTTTGAATGGTCACTAAATGAACTGTTGTAAGTCAAGGACTACCTGTATCTACTATTTTTATAATGTATTTCACCCTTACTTCTTCAAGAAGCTTAAGTAGCAATTCTATGTAAGTTTGCCTTCAAGAAAATCCTATTAAACATAGTGGAATTGTAATAGGCATAATAATAGCTATTGTATACTTTCTACCAAGGCATAATATAAATGTAAAAACAACCATAGTAAATCCATATAATAAGATGCCAATGGAACATATCAGCTACCAACAAAGATTAACAAAGACTAAACAACTAAGGCAAGATAGCACAACAATCATACATATTTAAAACAATGTGCTTTGATTATGACTATCAAAAATAAAACAGGAATTAAACCTGACCCTGCTCAGATTAATAAGCAGGACTGTATCTCAGTTTTCAAAATACTCATTATTCTGGCTTGGTTTTGAAACCCAGTTGTTTTGTGGGGAAAAGCACAACTCTGTAGTTTAATTTACCTTGTAATTTTTTTGAGAAAGAAGCAAAGGAAGATTAAGATTCTTCTTTCCTTCCATGAAATAATGGAAGTGCAAAACAGTGTTAAATTCATACCTGTACAATGCAATAATTGTCATATGGATTCTATAAAATGCTTTTTTCTCAAAAAAAAATCCAGCATTCATTGCCATATGAATTGGTTTTTAGGGTAATGTTAAAAGCAGAATGAAACAGACATTTCCATTTACAGACTTCTCTTTAAAAATATGTTTTGGAATTCTTATCTTCAGAATAATTCTCAGTGTGTTCAGGAGTGTATTACTCTTTGACTGACTCATTTACTTGACCTCAAGCAAACCTAGTTATGCTTACACAAACTAGATGTTCTGTAAGAGAACCAGAACTAAAAAAGATGTTCCAGAATTTGATGATCTTAAATTTATGCAGTATTAAAAGAAGATATGAGTGAAAATAAGGACACTTATATGACTGAGTGCTCTTTACTGAGGTTGTGTCTGTAATTCTACCATGTTTCACTCTTTTTAGCATTTAAACAGCTCTAGGAATATTTATTACCTTGTTTAGTTCTTGACCATGAGTAAAACAAAGATTAATGTGATTTTAAATTGTACAAGTTTAAATGTTTTTGGAATAATTAGCTATATGTAGCTGATACATTTTTAATATTTAGACAATGTCCTTCTGTAATATATCGTCTTAACAAATATTTCTTGTAGCTAGCTACAGAAAGAACAGCCACATGGTTTTCAGAGGTGCACATCAGACAGTGCAACCTCTTATAACCTGGACATGGAGCTTAAGATTTGTAATCAGCAACAGTATGAGTTTCCTTCTTGAAATGAGTCCATACTATGAATTTAGACAGGAAGTGGTTTTAACATGGGTTCACTTATTTCCTCTGCATTTAAGTTGGTCAAAAAATGTTCTATGACCTTAGGCCAGGGGTAGTCAAGCTCGCATTGTCATGTTGTCATCATGTGATATATCACGACTTTCCCCCTTCACTAAAATAGGGATGGGCGTGGCCAGCGCATGACCAACTGGCCCACAGGCCACAAGTTTGATACCCCTGCCTTAGACATTTGTTTGTGAATGTTGGTGAATCTTTTGAGTGAGCTTGAGACCTTGTGACTTCATGGATATCTCCCCAAACATATGGAAATGGTTAGTCATTGCCTACTTCTAAGATTTCTTGATTTTTCACTCTGGATATTCCTAGTGGTCTTCTGTTCAAACATCTTGTTTTCCAAAAGCATATCTTCTGCCCTTTTCCTCTTTTGCATCAAGCTGATCATGACTTTATCCTACCTGCCTAGATATAAGGGAAAAAGGAATGTGGCATTTTTTGTCCTTTCCTCTCATACTATTTCCCTGTTGAACAATTCTGTACTTATTTTTAGCTTTACTACAGAAAATACATGTTTCTGTATAGCTTTTTCTCAGCGAAGATAATCCAAAGGGAGCAATGAAAGTTGAGAACTCTTTCTTCTTTCACAATTACAGCCCTAGGAAATTGCTTTGTATAAAGCAAAAATAATCTTTAAAAAAAAAACTTTAAATGCCAAAATGAATGAAAATTGTAATCATCTGTCTGATAGGCATAAAATATACAGTGACATAGTCTTTCTTGCATCATTTCTAGATTTTCTTTGTGTAGGAAAATATTTGTGTGAATGGATATTCTCCAGCTTCTGATACCTATAGGGGGAATTCTTTCTGGATTTTACTTATTCTGTTTTTTATTGTTGCTTTTGATTTTTGGCTTCAAAATAGAAATAAAATTTCAGTTGTATTGTCTCTCAAATTCCTTTCATAAACAACTTAAATTATTTTCATCCCATTCTATTTTTGTAAGTTCTCATATTTAAAAAAAAATCTAAATGAAATCCTTATGCATTAGCACTGGCCAATTTCAATGAGTCAGTAATTTTTATCATGAGATACTATCTATTTTTTACCATACCATACAGTTGATAAAGAGGCAGAACTCTTAAAAAGTAGAGTTGGTTCATAATCACAAATATGACCAAGTCATTGTTGGGATTCACATCTAAAAACTGAATGTTCAGCTGGGATGAAGAAACTGCTGGATCTGTTTTCTTTCACATTTGAATATGTTAATTCTCAATTTACTCCTATTCTATATACTGATTTTTTTAAGGAGAATGATGAGGCTTTTCATTAAACAAATTAAGGCATGGCTGCTTATTTTTTTAGTTTTCATGAAGTTGATCATGAGGTGCTATTATTACAGGTATGCCAAAGAATTCAGGATTTTTTTCCCAGATAACAGGGATAGGTATATTGAAAGCACTCTTTAGGACCTTCCTAGCATACCTCGTGTTGTGAATGAATAAATGTGTTTATAAAGTTATCAAGAGCTTGAAGTAAAGTGCAGGGTTCTGGCCCTGCACTTCTGATTGGCCGTTAATGGCAATATCAGATTGGTCTGTTCAGGTGAATCTGATTGG
>BHEV01013955.1:0-10621 GCA_004319985.1 Emydocephalus ijimae
GAGGAGAAAGAGGATAACAAAAAGGGGATTTTAAGAATTGTAAAAACAACGAAAAAAGAGAAAAATGAGAGGAAAGGTGGACGCAAGGTTAGAAAGCAATTCCCCCCCCTTGCATCTTTGGGTGGGTGGGTGGGCGGCGACAGCTTGGATATTCGGGAGACCTTCGGGTTCGGGCCACCGTTGCTTTCCCTTTCTCCTTTGCTGCCACGGCATTAGGCATTTGGCGCAGCCACGTGCGGCCAGTCAGGGCTCCTCCCTGCAACCGGAGCCCCGAGGAGACACTTGGCTTCAGGCGCTCCCGTCTTCCCTTTGCTTTCGAAGGTAAAGTGAATTATTTTGCAAAGCCTCCCCCACCCGAGAGGGCAGCCCAACCCGATGTGGGGAGGCTAATTTCCCGGGGCCTCTTCCTTCCTCCCCGACCTCCCTACACTGCGCACCTCTGACGCGCTGGTCCCTTCAGCCCAGTGAGCCTTTCCACCTCAAAGAAAGGCCAGGCAGGCGGCTGCGGAGCAGCAGAAGCAGGTCTGAGCCGCTCGCAGCAGAAACAGCCTTAGCCCGACGTGGGGAGAACAAGGGAGGTTAGCGCCCGCCAGCCCGTCCTTCCCGCCTCTGCGGCTTCCCCTACCGGCAGGTCCTCCTTTTGTGCGGAGGGCTGCGGGGGAAGGCGCTCGCCCGAGAGGATCTCTCCCTCTCTCTCCCCTCAAGGTCAACGTCTGCGCCAAGGAGGAGAGGGCAGGAGGTTCCTCCTGCTTGCTGAGAGGTGAGGAAGCCACGGCTCGCCCGGCGAGATTTGGGAATGAGGGGCAGGAGGAGGCACGCACACACCTGCGGCTCACTTTCCCAGCTCTGCCCAGCCCTTACGGCTCTGGCGCGGCCCTGGCAGGATAAGCGGAAGGTCCGGCGGGGTGGCGCTTGCTGCCCGCTAGGGCCGCAAGGGCTGGGCAGAGCTGGGAAAGTGAGCCGCAGGTGTGTGCGTGCCTCCTCCTGCCCCTCATTCCCAAATCTCGCCGGGCGAGCCGCGGCTTCCTCACCTCTCAGCAAGCAGGAGGAACCTCCTGCCCTCTCCTCGGCGCAGACGTTGACCTTGAGAGGAGAGAGAGGGAGAGATCCTCTCGGGCGAGTGCCTTTCCCCACAGCCCTCCGCACGAAAGGAGGACCCGCCGGTAGGGAAAACCGAGCCGCGGAGGTGGGAAGGACGGGCTGGCGGGCGCTAACCTCGCTCGTTCTCCCCGCGTCGGGCTAAGGCTGTTTCCGTTGCGAGCGGCTCAGACCCGCTGCTGCTGCTCTGCAGCCGCCCGCCTGGCCTTTCTTTGAGGTGGAAAGGCTCACTGGCTGAAGGGACTGGCGCGTTAGAGGCGCGCAGTGTAGGGAGGTCGGGGAGGAATGGAAGAGGCCCCAGGAAATTAGCCTCCCCACGTCGGGTTGGGCTTCCCTCTCGGGCAGGGGAGGCTTTGTAAAATAATTCGCTTTACCTTCGAAAGCAAAGGGAAGACGGGAGCGCCTGAAGCCAAGTGTCTCCTCGGGGCTCCGGTTGCAGGGAGGAGCCCTGACTGACCGCACGTGGCTGCGCCAAATGCCACGGTGTTGCTCCAATGCCGCGGCAGCAAGGGAGAAGGGCAGCAAGGGAGAAGGGAAAGCAACGGTGGCGGAAGGCCTCCCGATATGAAGTGCCCCACCAACGCAGGCAGCACCATATCCGGGCATGCAACAAAAGTACTTCCTAATGGCAAGCTCCCCCCGTCCGCCCGCTTTCTCCCCATTTCGCATGTTTAATATGGGGCTTAATTTGGGGGGGAGGGGCTTAATTTGATTTTATGCCAATAAAACATGGTGGGGCTTCCTATTGGTGGAGGCCGTATTTTTGGAGAAACACGGTACACATTGAACCTTAATCTGAATAGGTGTAATTTATTGGGAAGAATTTGGACAAATGGTAATCATTTCAGCCAAGAAATATTCTTATTGAGATGGTAAAATACATGTTTTGATGGGAATGTCTAAGATGATGATGATGATGATGATGATGATGATGATGATGATGATGATGATGATTACTATTATTATTTTCCGAGCTGTCCATTTCAAATGGACTCTGGGCAAAACCAAAAAACTCTTAATAAAATTAAAATATAAAACTAGATAGACATCCTGGACTAAAACAGTCTTTAGAAACAAATCTCAACCTGCTGTAGTTGTGAGACTTATATGCTCTGAGGATGATATATATATGTGTGTGTGTGTGTGTGTGTGTGTGTGTGTGTATATATATATATATATTGGACAAATCTCATTAGAAGGGTCAGACAAAGAACGTTTCTCCCATAAAAAATATGGTGAGATGTAAGTTACACAAATGCATACTGGCTCAGTTGTTAAAGGGTCATAAAGGACAGCAGTAGGCGTTGGAGTTCCTAGGCATCTGATGAAAAATGGAGTTGAGACTCTACTGACAACAATGACATGACAAAGTAGCAAAGTGGTGCATTGGAAAATCATTTGCTGGCAAGCAAGAACTGGTGAGTTCATTAAAATAGAGAAAGTGATGGAAATGAGGAAGCTAAAGTGCTCTGGGACTTTAGAATTCAAACCTGCCGCATAATATCCTTATTGACAATTGTCAACAAGAAAGATAAAAAATTCTAGATAATAGACGTGACAGTACCTGAAAACAGCAGAATAGAAGTAAAAGAACTGGAGAAGATTAAAAGAAATACAAAGACCTGCAACAGAAATAGAACAACTTTTGTAAAAGAAAGCAAAAGTGATACGAGTATTAATTAACAGGATCCTTGGAGGCAATCCCCAAAAACTTGAAGCACCATTTGAACACCACTGGCATTAACAAATTCATCATCAGTGAGTTGCAAAAGGCAGCTTTACTTGGAACAGTTTACATCTTGCAATGATATCTGTAACACCATCAAATAGCCACATCTGCCTATCCCAGGTCCAGATTTCCCAGATTTATAGAAAATATCTATAAAAACTCTCAGAAATATTCTGCTTCCAGTTATATGATTTACTAAAGCTGGATTCAGTCGTTTGTTTCTAAGTTTATATGATTGAAATGTATTGCATGAAAGTTTTTTTTTACAGCAAAACTATAATGAATTGTGACTTATTTTAACTGTTTTAATATTTTAAAAACCAGTATCCTGGTTTATTCCTTTCTTATTTGTCTGCTTTCCCATTTCATCTGAGCGCTTGGAGAATACTAATGTTAATACAAATCACAATTATCTTTTCCTTCTACAATCTTGATTAGACTTTGTGCCTGACTGGTATAAAAAATATTGAAAGAAATCCTGATTTGGCATTACAAATTTACAACTCTTACATAATGTTGGTCTGAAAGTAATTTGCTTTCAGTTTCAGCAGCATGAACCTCAGTGCATACTCTATGTAGATACTGCAAGGATCCCTGGAAACAGGAATCTGAAATGCTTAAAGATAAGAGAGGATCTACAGTCACTTCCATTGTTGACAGATAAAAGCATAGGAAAGAATAGATGTCACTAGCACATCATACAGTCAGTGCCATATTAGGAGAAAATAACGCATATAAAACTGATAACATCCTATAGTAAAGGAGCTTATTGTGTTCAGAAAAATAAGTGTTCTGTAATTGAAAAATAAATAAAAACTTGACAAGCAAAAAAACAAGCCAAAACTATGCTCCCCAAATGTAATAATAGAAAAACTGCTAAGGTGGAAAATGGGGGTTGAATCCTAAATGTAGAATGTTGATTAAACTAATAGCAGCACAAGTAAGAAAAAGAGCAAAGAAGAGAAGTAGTATAAGACCTTTTGCCTCATAATCCAGATAGCAGTTCTCTAATCATACAGTCATTGCACATGTATAATCCCCAGTGGATTCAGATTATAGAACCAGCCATCTGTTCCAGGACTGAAAGACCTGCAGGGCAAACTTACTTATGAAGCATCTTTATATCAGTTGGTGAATAAATAAATATTTAGTTGTTAAAAGTATATTTCTACATAAGACTGCAGCAACATAAAGGAACAGATTAACATCTATAGGGAAAATTTAAAGAATTACAGACAGACATAATTAGACCAAATAGTATCTAAGTCTGCTTACATAATAAAGATTATTAAGACGGGGTTCACACATGAAGATCTAATTACATTGATTTATATTAAATGCCTATGCATAGGAATCTTCTCAACTAAGTGTCATTATCTACTTGAAGTTAGGTAAGGGTCAATGGAATTCCAGGGGTGGGTGAGAGATGGACTTAGTCCGTGTGTGGCTATATAGGGATTGTATGCTGATCTCTCTTTTAACTCTGTTCCCGGGTTCTGCCATTCCTTCTATGTCTTGATCCCTATGTTTCAGCTACGTTTCCTGGACTTCTCTAGGAGTTTTACAAAGTCAAGCAATCAAACAAACAATCAAATAAAACAGTCAAACAATTTAAAAGTCAAACAGGACACTGGATGCCACACCTTATCCCTCATTATATAGTAGACCCTGTTCCAGGAGGGAAATTGGATGAACCGAGTCATATAATATTATAAGCTGCTCTTGATAAGATGGGCAGCTGATAAATTTTACAAATAAATAAAAAGATGAGAGAAGAAATGGTAGGTCTTATAGACAAATTGGACATAAACAAATCACCAGGGCCGAGGTTTTTTTTTTGGAGGGTGGGAGTTGTTTTGTTTTTGTCTTTTTGACTCTGTTGATTCTTAGTGACCACCTGGGCAAGTCCCTCTATTTTTCTTGGAAGCATTTTCAGAAGTGATTTGCCATTGCCTTCTTCCCTGAGCTGAGAAAGAGTGACCATCCCAGAATCATCCACCTAACCTCATGCCTAAGGGAGGACTAGAACATACCAGTTTAAATATACATCAGCTGGATAATGGTTAGTTACACTATGCTAATTTTGAATTCTGTTAAGTTGACATTTTCATAGATTCATATTTGTTCCTAGTTGAATTTTAATGAAATTCAGTGCAAGACAGATACATACTTTCCTATCTTGTATTTTTCATTTTCTGAAGTACAGATTTCCATAAAATTTTATTAAAAACTGGTTTAAGATTAGTAAAGTAATTGCTAAGGGCAAAATAGAAGGTACTAAGAACTAGTACAGAAAAAACTGAAGAATATGATCTGTATTGGTATTCTGTTTAATGTGATTGTCAATTACCTTGCTGTTAGAACATATAATATACATTCCAATCCAGCCCTGGAATTATTTTCTTTGAAGATCATTTTTTTGTGTTTTTTTGCAAGCAGAATTTTCAAATTTCTGGTAGTGTAAATTTTCCTTTGTAAGGCTGCAACAGGTCAGGATGGATGTTACTCCTCTTTAGCTGCTTACGACTGAGTCTGTGTAAAAGGCTTATTAGCCTAGCTCCGCCCACTCTGCGTAACTCCTTCCAGTTCTACTCAGTCCTTAGCTAAAGTAGGACACAAATTTTTGCCTCTCCTGCCTTTGGGCTACTTTTTGCCAAAGGCAGCTTTGCAAGGGGAAATTTCATTCAAAAAGGAAAAAAAGCTTCAAGCAGCATTCCCTTTTAAAATTGGCGGCTCCGCTTCTCAGCTGGTTATCGGGGCCACCTAACAGCTGCGGGCTGCTCTGGTGATCGGGAGCAACCCGCAAGGGCCATGGGGGCCTGTTTTGGCCCTTCAGGGCGAAGAGAAAGTACGTTCAACCAGGCGGCCATTTCTTCAAGGGCAGAGGTTTCCGCCCTCTTCACAGAGCTTCAGGAGCCGCTTGGGGCTCTCTGCGACGAAGAGGAAGGTGTTTTCTCTTCTGGACAGCTTTCTGGAGAGCTGAAGGGCCGATCGCAACTCCCACAGTGAAGAAAGCAGCCACGTGGTCAAGCAACTGCTTTTGGAGCTTCCTCTGCCACTGCAGAGCAGTGAAGCTTCAACTCTCCATAGGAAGAAGGAGCCTCATGACCAGAAGTGGCCAATTGAAAAGCTTTGTGGCCAGAGGTGGCCATTTTGAAGATCCCAAGCTGGTGGTGGCCATTTTGCAGAGGCCAGGCCTTCTTCTTCCTACCACTCCTGCACCTTTGTCCCCACCATGCCTGGTTCCCGTTTGTTGCTGAGTTCGAAGGGTAGGGGGATTGGGGAGGGATTGGTTTCCCTATCCCGAGGTAGACCAGGGCCCCTGGGCTTCCAGCCGGGCCTGGTCTATATTTGCCCTATTAGGCCCAGGAGGGTATGAGTCCCAGTAGGAAGTGTTAAAACATCCTTCTGAAGTTACATAGGGCAGAAGAAAGTGGTGGTTGGAATGGGGATGGAGAAGATATCCTCTGAAGTACATTATAAATCCCTTTGTGTGCTTTCCTCCTTGCACAGGACTTTCCATCCAAAATAGGCCTTGCTGTTCCAAGTTGGCTGAAGC
Source organism: Emydocephalus ijimae (assembly GCA_004319985.1). NCBI lineage: Eukaryota > Metazoa > Chordata > Lepidosauria > Squamata > Elapidae > Emydocephalus > Emydocephalus ijimae. The sequence goes on from BHEV01013955.1 coordinate 6,387, forward strand.
CCCAAGGGAAACCAGAGCCTCCAAGGCTGCCAAGCCTCAAAGAGTAGCTCCTGCTGCTTCTACCAAGAGAAAGTAGCTCATGAAGAAGGCTTCTAAAGCAGAGAAGGATGCTTCCAGGCACCATCAGGCCACAGAGAAGCAGATAACCAAGGTGTCAGACCTCTGTCCACATAATGACTTCAAGTGCTACTTCTCCAGCATCGCTCATCAGCGAAGTGGATTGGAGGAGCCTGAACCTTCTGGAACCAGCATCCAGACTTGGTCCCCTGATTGGCATGAGCGTGGGTGCAGTGAACAAGCGGTGGAATGCTCCTTTCTTCCTACTGCTGCTGGATTCAGACCAGCTGAGCCTTCTGAATCAGATGTCCCGGTCACCTGCAAATTCTGCTTGACATGGCCATCCGGATATCTCACTTTAGTTTACTTTTATTGTCATTGCACTTAGTACAACGAAATCAAACACCATCTTCAGTGCACATCATGACCATGACCATAAAAATAAACACAAACACACATCTTCACCCTTCACACATTGAAGCATGCAGAGAGTGACCTGACATTCTTCTGAAGCTTCTGATTTATCAGAGAGATGGTCCTGGGTTCGAGCAGCTCTTCTATTGGAAAGAGGTTCCTTTTCCAGGAACCAGTTTCTGTTTTGGCAGTTGACTACGCTCCTGTTCTCCGTTGAATTGCTGCGAGCATCCAGAGAGTGGGAGGTGCTCCAGTCTCATGTCATACAGGCTGAACTATAATTGAAGGAACGCCCTCCTTCTCCACGTGACTCCTCCACGCGTTCCCCCAGTTTTAGCTCAGCCTTCGACAGACAGGCAGCTATATTCGTTCCTTGGCCGTTTCAGATTCCTTGCTTAAAATTCTTATATCAGGTTTGCTTTTTCTTAATCCTTGTTCCTTGCGTTGATTGTGTGGTCCCAAATTTATGCCAGGCGAGGTTTTTCGCCTTTAGGGGGGAGTTAGGGGGAGTCGGAGCCTTTGCCCCCCCCCCCCTTCTCCCTCTGCCTATTCTTAAATTGCACTCCCAGAGCAGCCTTTTTTGGTTCGGATTTATTTCTTATACGTTGCGTCTTCCCCCCACTAACGCAACCAGAGGAAGCTCTGCTTCTTCTCCGAGCTCTTCTAATTTCCTTGCCTTTTTCTTCCGTTTAAGGGCTGGTGCGTCTCTGGGTTATTCGCGCCACTACGGGCGGCCATTTTGGGCGCGCCTCGTGGTCGGCGCCATTTTGATTGAGCTATTTTGAGTTGCGTGGTTGCTGGTAGGCCCTCAGTGTAATACGTCGCATGGAGCCTGATTTTATTGAGAATACCGTGGCTCCGTGCCCTGTTATTCTCCATTGCCTTCCTTTGCCTTGTTGGTTCCTGTTATGTGATTGCCCGCAACTTACTCAGAGACACAGGCACGTACCTTCCAAGTTCGCTGGGAGGCTGCCTTAGGAGGCCTTCTTAACCCCTTTTTTTGTCTGTGGATATTTTACTTATATTTATATATAGGGGTTGTTTTTTTCTCACTGGCCTCAGCGTTGAATTTGGCTTCCCCCTTTTACACTGTTGTTGTTTACCTAGTTGTCTATTGAGTTTCTTTTCAATTTGATTATCTTTGGGCTCCGCCCACCTTTATATATTTAACAAAAAAAAATCTTTTTGATTATTCTTGAGCTGTTACTAGTAGATAGATAGTTAAGGGAATTTCCCTTTTCCTTTCCAAAAGGGGGACGTGGCCCAACCTTAGGAAAACCGGCTAGAGCGATAGGCCGAACTCCTTGGCGCACCAACCGCCTCTCCTATATTTTTGGTATCATGGCAGAGGGAAATCCGAGTGGGCCTTCCTTAAAGGCCAAATCCAAGACCCACTATTTGCGTACAAGGGACAAGGACTCCTCCAGTGCCTCCCAAAGGGATGCCTTGAGGCGTCATAAGGCTGTGGAGAAAGAATTTAGCAAACGCTCAAAGGACTCGCCTTCTGTAGCTCTTGCTCCTCCCTCTCTTTCTGTGCATTCCCCCCCGCCAGGGCAGTCTTCCCCCTCCAGGTGTAGTTCATCACGGAGTCTCCAGTCCCCTCGCGCCCCCGAGGCAACCTTTACACCAACTGCAGCGGGCCTACGCCAGGACCCGGCTTCTCCTATTATCCCAGACAGTATGAAGGAGTGGATGCAGCTCGCCATCCGTCAAGGGATCGCTGAAGGCATGTAGCAACTCTCAAGGACGGAGCCTCAAGGGATGGCACCTGGATTTGAATCCGTGTCTACTCGACCTATCGCCGGGTCGGCTTCCCAACAGGGACAGGTACCTCTCCAATTGGAAGTTCCATGTCTGGAGGGTGAGGAGGCCCTGGTGGAGGAGGAAGGGGACTTTCAGTCTGTAGGGGAAGAGGAAGGTTCCGATAGAGGGTCACTGCACTATTCAGAGCCCCTATTTGCACTGGACCCCATGGAGGAGGAAATGTCAGAAGACGAAGGCATTTCCCCTGAGCAACCGGCTATGGTGGGCCTATTCAAACCTCAGTTGTTCAAATCTTTATTATTTAAGGCTAAAAACATCTCAGGTCTTCTTTCTCTGTCTACCTCTGAGCCGTCTCCAGCTACTCCGGGGAGTCAAGAAGACTCCATATTCACTCATCCAGTCATTGAGACTGAGGTAATTCCTACCCCCCCAATATTCTCCGATCTCGTAGCAAGACAACTGGCATCGACAGGCCCCTCTCCTGCCCCTTCTAACCAGGATAAGAGGCTGTTCAATCTCGATCCGGAATTCTCAGCCTTGCTGGCTACTCCGGAGGTAGACGACCCTATCATTAGATTGGCTTCTTCTTCTTCCAATCCCACTGACGCTCTGGAGGCACTTAAACCTGAAGATAAACGTATGGAATTGGCGCTCCGGCGGGCGCATCAGTCAGATGCTTGGGCCATAAAGTCGGCCACAGCTGCCTCCTTTTTTTACCCGCTCTTCCATAAGGTGGCTTAAACAACTAAAGCAACATGTCCCCGCTTCCAACACCAGAGCCCAGCAGGACACCGCCAAGCTCACGGCCGCGGCTGAATTTGCGGCTAATGCCACCTTTCACTCCGTGAAATTCTCGGCCCGGGCCATATCCTCACACATGGCTGCCCATCGGCTGCTCTGGCTCTGGCAATGGCACGCCGATGTCAAAAATAAATCCAAGTTAGCCTCAGCTCCCATTTCAGGAGGGAAGCTGTTCGGCCCTGCTTTAGAACCATTATTAATGGAGACGCGTAATAAGAAATTTCTCCCGTCCCTTTTTCGTAGGCCAGAAGCCAGAGGGTCCCAGCCATTTCGGAGGGGCTCCTTTCGTCCCTTCTTCCAGCATTCCTTCTCCCCTAGATATCAGGCCTCGTCATCCTTTCGGCCAACCTATCAAGACAGAAGTGACTCAGGTGATAGAGGCAGGAGGGGAGGAAGCTACAGGAGGTCCTTCAGAGGTTCAGGAAATAGGGTGTCCCGGAGGCCCAGATAGATCTCCCACCTCCTATCCCATTGGCGGTCGCCTTAGACGTTTTGCTGACCAATGGGAAACATCCACTTCGGATATTTGGGTCAGAGACACTGTTAGATTCGGTCTGTCTCTCCAGTTTCATTCTCCACCACCGGAACATTTCATGGTTTCTCCCCTCTCCAGGGACCCGACCAAGCGGGAGCTCATGTCATCAGCTATCAAACATCTCGCAGATATTAGGGCTATCCAGCCCATGCCTGCCTCACAGCGGGGAGAGGGGTTCTACTCCCTCCTCTTTCTAGTCCCTAAGCATTCTGGAGGCTGGAGGCCCATTTTGGATTTGAAGAGGCTTAATCGATATATCGTCCGACATAGATTTAAAATGCATAACCTTCAATCCATTTTGCAGTGCATCAGAAAGGGAGACTGGATGACTTCAGTGGATTTATCCGAGGCTTATCTCCATATTCCTATCCTCCCCTCGCATTCAAAATACTTGAGGTTTTGTTATAATAATCAGCATTTTCAGTATGTGGCCCTTCCCTTTGGCATTGTTTCAGCCCCAAGGACATTTACTAAGGTGTTAGCAGCTCTAGCGGCCCACCTCAGGCACTTTCCAATCTGGCTTCATTGTTACCTTGATGACATTTTAATTGTTTCGCCCAACCAAACTCAGGCTACACGTGATACTGTCACCACCCTTTCAGTGCTGCAGGCTCACGGTTTCCTTGTTAACTGGGAAAAGAGTCAACTTATTCCTTCCACCCGT
>BHEV01013959.1:0-24676 GCA_004319985.1 Emydocephalus ijimae
TGCCTGGGCTAGATCTAGTTTAGCGAAGACTTTTCCGCCCCCCAGGGAATGGAGAAGGTGTTGCACCACCGGTACTGGGTATGCGTTTTGCTACAGGGCATGATTCAGGGTGGCTCGGTAGTCCCCACAAATTCTTAATGATCCATCCTGCTTGATGGGTGTCATGATTGGGGTTTCCCAGGGAGAGTGGTCGGTTGGTTCTAACACTCCCTGGGCTATTAATTTATCAAGCTGCTCGTCAATCTTTGGTTTAAGGGCGAATGGGACTTGACGAGGCTTAAGGCGGATGGGAGATATTTTGGGGTTGAGGTTAAATGATATCGGGGTCCCCTTTTACTTGCCTAGTTTGTCTGCAAAGACGTCCTGGAATTCTTGGACGAGAGCCTCTTCCCAGTCATTGCTGCTGGTTCGGTGAATGCCGGCCACTTCAATTCCAAGTGGAGCAAACCATTGGAGGCTTAACAAGCTAGGCCAATCCCTGTCGACCACAGTCAAGGCTAGAGATGCGGTACGATTTTTAAAGGAGACACGGACTTGGCTGGATCCAACAACTGGAATTCGATTTCCTTGATAATCTTTGAGTATGATTCTTTGGAATCGGAGGTCTTGTCGCCGGACGGTAGGGATGAGCTGCTTGAGGGTCTTCCAGGAAACCATCGAGAGAGATGATCCTGAATCGATTTCCATCATACAAGGCTGGTTTTCAATGGCCACCTTCACCCGGATCTTCTTGGCATCCAGTGATGAGGCATGACCAATCATAATAGTTTGGTGTGCCTCTTCTCGCTTCGTTGAGTGGTTTAAGGGTCTATTTCTGTTGGAGTGGTTGTTCCATTGGTGGTTCAAGGGTTCTCGCTTTGCAGGATGGCTTCATGTAGATTTGCGGTAGTTAGCCCACCTTGGGGTTTGGCTGGGTCCTTGCTTGCTTCTACAGACCTGTCCGATGTGGCCTCTTTTCCCGCACACATGGCAGAAAGCGTCGGGGAATTTGCAGTCTGATCGGGGGTGGTTTGGCCCACAACCAGCACATTGGTACTGCGATTTCTGGCGTTGGTCTCGTTCAGACCGGAGCTGGTTGACCTCTTCTTCATCACTTTCTGATGATGATTCGAGGTCCTCGTGGTGGGCTGTCATTGCCGGTTCTTCTAAGTGAGGTGAAACTTTGCTGGCGAGTTGGCGAAGTGGAGCGTAGGTGTGGCACATTCGAGCAGCCGACTTCCTGGTTGCTTCTGCTGCAGTAGCGTCAGTGATGGCATCTTTAAAGCTAATGTTGCCTTTCACCATCAGCTTACTCTGCGCGCCTGGAGCATCTAATCCCAGAACTATTCTGTCTCTCAGGGCTTCTTCAAGGCCGGTAAACCCACATAGGCCTCCTAGATTCCGGAGATCCGCTATGAAATCTGCAACGCTTTCGCCCTTCCGCTGATCTCTCTGGTAANAGGTGTGGCACATTCGAGCAGCCGACTTCCTGGTTGCTTCTGCTGCAGTAGCGTCAGTGATGGCATCTTTAAAGCTAATGTTGCCTTTCACCATCAGCTTACTCTGCGCGCCTGGAGCATCTAATCCCAGAACTATTCTGTCTCTCAGGGCTTCTTCAAGGCCGGTAAACCCACATAGGCCTCCTAGATTCCGGAGATCCGCTATGAAATCTGCAACGCTTTCGCCCTTCCGCTGATCTCTCTGGTAAACGTCATGCCTTCTCACAAGTGTTGGGATGGTCAGTGCACAGTGGGCCCTTAGCAGGGGTTCGAGGACGTCCCAGTCCATGGACTTCACTTCTGCCGGTTTCGCTAGTGCCTTGGCCATCTTGAATACGGTTGGCCCGCAATGAGTTAGGAATACCGCCCATTTCTTTCCGGTAGTGGCATCCTTCAAATTGTTGGTCTCCAGAAACTTCTGGAAGCGATCCATATATGAGTCCCAGTCTTCTTGTGCCGGGTCGAATGGAGCGGGTGGTATGACGCTGCCGGACATGGTTCTGCCATTGGTGCATTTCAGCCATGTGCTCTGTTATCGCTCTGTAGTGTTCAGTCAGCTCGGACGTCTCCACATCCCACCTTCGTCGCCAGTGTTATGTTCGGTGCGTGGCGCAAGAAACGGAGACGAGTCAATGAACAGTGAACTTCAACTCTTTATTTAACATGGTGCAACAGCTCTGAAAACGGCCTCAACAGCCCCCTTTATATCGGCAAGCTCTTGGGTATTTAGCCAATGAAAACACAGGAACGCTAGCTCTTTTAACCAATGAGAAAGGCTCGTTAACAGCCAATCAGATTCTCCTGAACGGACCAATCTGATATCGCTATTATCAGCCAATCAGAAGTGCAGGGCCAGAACCCTGTACTTTGCTTTAAGGTTTCAACAAGCTTTATTAAAACACTTTTATTAATTCACAATATCCATCAATTCTTATTGTTATTTGTTTATATAAAGCACATTTTCTTACAGTACTGGTCATGCAAAACAATGTCCCATAATATTAATAAAACACTACATGTAATATAAAGTACAATGAATGATTATAAATGCTGCATTTGTTTCTATGAACCACATGGAACCACCACTCAGAACATTGGAACTTACATCCTGAAATCTGATCTATCTGGATGAACTTTCAGCTGAGTTTTGATGACAATAAAGAGAATTGCTCACAAAGAGATGTTAGGCATCTTTTATTTTCTGCACATTTTCTCAAGAATTAAAATACATAGAAGTGGCTATAAGTGCATTTTATATCATCTCACTAAGTATTCTCACAGCAACTCAATCCTGCAAGCTAAATTACCATTCTTTGCCACTCATAAGAGAACCAGAAGTTCAGAGAGAAGATATTTGGAGTGCTGACCTTGCCAAGAGCAGAACAGCTTGGAGTGGGTATACACAATAGTAAATGACAAATGAAAATAGAATTATTGTACAAAAGAAAAAAGGGAGAAATGAAAGATCATGCTGTGAAATTAAATAGATGCGTATTATTAAGTGTCATTCTCAGAAAGCCCCAAGTGAATAGACAAAGCTATAAATATGTATTTTTTCTGATAAAGGAATAACCAAATCCAAATACTAAGAATGTAATTCATTTTATAGCAATAGGCTGAAATCAGAAATTGCTAAAGACTAAGAATTCTAGAATTTAACCTAAGAAACTAGTTGTATAAGCAATGGAAAAGGCATAGATTTTCAATTTTATAGAACAGAGGTGTGAATATTTGTCTATAATAGTTTGAAGCATTGGAATCATCCAAATTTCTGGTAAGTAAATATGTAAATATTCTGTTTTGAACTACCTATGTTAATGCCTAATAACTTGTATATTTTGTCATTGCTTTATTTTGTCATTGCTTCTGTTTCATCCTTTTTATCAGAGAAAGGAAACTTTTTAGATTTCAAACCCAATCTGAATAATTCAAACCATCAGGAGGACATCAAATGATTTATCCAAGATCTGGATGAATGCATAACTTATGTAAGCTCTATTTTTAATGTTAAATTTTTATTTGTTTCTTCTACTTCCTAAATCAGTGATAATTGTTCCAGTTCAATTTAATTTCGAGATATAATGGTCCATTGCCTCAAACAGAGTTTGGAGTTTGGTGAAAGGACATTCATTGATTTATTCATTGAAAGGAAGATAGCTATCATTTCCATCACTGTAGGTAATAAAAAGTCTTGGACCAACTCTGATAACTGTCACTAGATTGTTTTCTTTTTTTGCATTTTAAAAATCAATGGTTTAGAAGTGTCAGGCACAAAGAATCAGAATCACATGCTAAGTTCCAGTTAAGCTGATTTATTGCTCATGTCTATACACAAGACTCTAGTCAACTAAATTGGAGCTAGATAAGGGTTAACAGAATTCAATGGAGCTGGACTTGGATCACTTGTGGGAATGTAATGATTCCAGGCAGCTTCCTTACTTGGCTCTACCCCACCCTGGGTCTGCTTCTTTCTCTCGTGTAGGAAGTAGGATATCAAGAAAAAGTCCTGATTCCAATGTCCTACTATTTATTTAATTTTTTCTTTCATTTCAATATTATCAACAGAATAATGAATATTCTTGAGTCCTTGTGGAGATAACCACCCATCATATTAATGTCCAGTGGTCAACTGAGCACTGTCTCTCTGAATTCAGATCTCCTTTATCCCCCGACTGAGGAAAGTTGTAACAAATTGGATCCAACCATGGTCTATATCAGATCCAGTCATTAATTTACACCACTCATACACGCAACCTTGGTTTTTCTAAAAAAAAAGAATACAACAAATATCAGAAATGGAATTAGTTCTCTTATAAACTGCATTGTTAATTTATTGCAAAAGCAGCAATATTCAATGTAGTAATTTTATTTGATAGATTTCTAAATCTTCTTTTCTTGTATCAGAAAAAGCTGTTGACAGATAAATATTCTGAATTAGTGCAAAATGATTTATCAAAATAATGATCACGAACAATTCTAAATTAGTTTAAAGGATTGATGCCTAAATTTGTTATCAGTAATACCTCTGGTACCCAATAATAACTATTTAATAATTCTGATGTGATCAGAATGCTTTTATAAGAAATCCTTTCCTACTGAGGAAAAAGTCTATTGTGTTATTATCATGATTATTGCACTAATAAAAATACAATGCTTATCAGACTAATAATTTAATATATATATTAAATAAATAAATATATAAGACTTTGTTCTGAAAAAATGTTTCTGTATACATTCAAAAAAAACAAACTGATATACTGCAGCAACATGTGTAATTATATATTCATCAGTTGTTTTCCTTAAAAAGTTAATTACACAATCTTATTGATAAAATGATACAATTGTTAGAAAGATTATAATTTTCAAATGGATATCCATATAAGTCTTTGCTAATTGTGGAAGCATCTTAAATACAACTTACATATTAAATACAACTTACATATTATAGGATTCGGGTTTGTGTCATCAGAAAAACATGACACATTGTTTTATATTAGCAATATATTGGATATTGTTTTATACTAGCAATTTAAATGCTTATCCTCAAACTGTAGTTGGAATAGGGAGGAGAGACAAGAGATATCTTTGTCAAATACTGAAAGTACATGCCTTAAAGGTGACCAAACCCAGTGATAGTTATTACATACAGTACATTTTGGGACTGATAAACTGGTTAATACACTAGTATGATATAAAATTTATTATCTGTTTAATCCCTGACAAATTGTTGTAAATACTCTAAGGAATGTCTGCTTGTTCAATTAATTATGAAACGGGTCTTTGTAATTTCTCTTCTGAAAAACAGCCACCTTGTCGTCTGTTCAAATAGGGAGTCCAGATAGTTGAAGTGCCTTACTGTTGGTTTTCAAATAATGCCTTTTTTGGCCAGACCTGTGTCCATGATGCTTTTGCATAGCAGCTTATGAACTATTTCTCTATTCCATGTAAAATAAGCTTTATCCTACAGGGACTATGCAGAGGAGTAGATATCGCTGTCAAAACCATACCCAATGAACACATTTTAACAGAGTGCAAATACATTTTCCTCATCACTATAAAAATGCCATGTAATTTAATGGACTGCATATTAATGTTATTGATTTTTCATAAACTCAATTACTTTTAATTTGACTGAAGGAGCAAGACATTTGGTACATCATTTTATTAATGTCTTGGATGAAAAAGTGGCAACCGTACTTATCACATTGGTGGATGACATGAAACTGCGTGTCAGTTTGGAATTATCTTGATGCCTTGAAGAAATGGTATTGAAAATGATTAAATGATATTACAGGAGTAGAAAAATAGTTATAAAATATAAAACAAGTCTACTTTGCATGTTAAGAATAATTTAGGGTTATAGGGAATTATGCACACACAAAAATCAGCTGTTTTAAGAAGTTTAGGGGTATTTAGTAAAATCAGTATTATGAAGTTTAAAGAAACATCTTGCATTTCATAATAACAGCTCAGCATTTGTCTCTACTATTTCACAACAGTATAGGAAATTAAAAAAAAAGAAATAGTGCTGAAAAATTCTAGAAAGAAATGTTGGTTTCAATTTATATTTCCTGCTTAGCAAGAAGGAAATTTAAGTCTACGTTATAATAATAATTCTTATGTATTTGGATAGTCCTTTCTACGATAAAAAGTTGAAAATGATAATTTGTCATAAAGACATACTGCTGCAATATAAACTTGCAAAATGAGTTTAAATCAATGCTGTCTGTTAGGAGTAATATAGAATCTTTATAGATGCTCCTTTCTTGGACCGTAATAAAGACAATGCATTTAGAAAAACACCTGAGATTATTTAGTCTTTTCTTTTAAAATTTCTCCCTAGAAAAGAAATAACCCGGGCCTCCCATAAGGGAATTAAAAGCACCAGGGTCAAGAAGTCACTTTCTCACAACCATAATTCTTAAGGATCATTATTCATCAGTAATGTAAACAACATGGCTCATTCATTAAGGCTCTGTTCAGGAAAAAATACCCAGCAGTGAGATAGCTATTTGAAACGCCATGACACTAAGATTGGATGGTTTGATGCATAGATCAGCCTTTACGTGGTTTTCCTTTCAAGAAGCCTTTTTATCATTGTTTATACAGCTTAGTTCTAAGCAGAGAAGATACTAAAGCTTTGATTTACAACCAATATTTTGATATTGCCTTGAAGCCCCAGGTAGGAAAACCTCACATATTCTTCATTTCAGCTAACAGAAACCCTTGTAGAAAATATATATTCCAGTTAAGCAAAAATAAAACCTTTATAATTCTACTCTTAAGAGTTAGCACAGTTAATGTTCTTCACTGATAACCATCTTAGGGCTACCTACAACTACTAAGAGGTAGCAGTCAAGTATAGTTCTTTGCGACCACGCCACCATTTTGCATTATAGTTATAGGAACAACTTGCTCATTCCATCCATGACAACTCTTCCAATATTTCGATATAGATACCATCTGGATTCCTAATTATTATTAATATTATTTTCATTTCTAGCATGCTGGGTTGGTGCTTTAACCTCTCTCATAAAACTTTATAACCAATCTCTATTTTTTAAAAAAAATATTTAAATTGCAGTTTTGAACCCTTTGTTACTAAAACTAATAATAATATTGGCTATAATTATAGTATGGTAATAATAAAAAGAGAGTAAAACATATTTGCCCCCAAAGCACTTAACATACAGTTGATATACTATCAACACCACAGAGGGGGGAATAGTATTAGTATACACTTACTGGAAATGGGACAGGTCCATCACTGAGGCTGATAAATAATGGAGATAACTATCCAATGAGTACATAGTACTGTGAGGTTTGAACCAGAGAGTACAAAGCTATGTCTCTATAAGTAGGTAGAATACCGAGATGCCAATCATAGTAGTTAAATGATATTACATAACCTTTCCCTGCAATCACAGCTAATTCCATACTAACAATTGACATCTGTTCAACAACATGCATACACCACAAAAATAAAAACAATTAGGAATATTTATATGCATTTTATATGCAATATTGTTTTGTTATATATGTGTATAAATAAATGTGATATTTATACTTGTATTAAAGGTGTTGAAGCTGCACTCATTTGCATTAGTGCTGATAGAGTAGAGCTTTAGATTTACTTATTAATGTTCTTATAAATCTCATTAATGGCTGTAATAGAGGTCTTCTTAGCAATGTGCCCTAATTCTGCAACTCTAGCAAGAGAAAACATTAAACTGTCTTGAGGTAAATTTAAATGGAAATAGTGCCTCCACGTCTAAGAAGAGAAATTTATTGCAACATTATTTTATGTTGTTATCTTTATTAATGCTGTATTAGCATTGATATTGGTCCTGAAGGAAAGTACTATGTAGAAAAAAATACCTGTATAATATTGTGGGAATGTATTTATTGTTCTTATTAAGGTATGAAGCATATTGGTAATGACTAGATAGAAGGAACCCATTCTGATTTAAAATATTGTGATCTTGAGATGAATGAGATAACCATTAATTTCAGAATAACTGCCTACATCAAGTTTATGCTTACTTCAAAAGTTGTTGCTAATTTAGATGTTGTTGTAGTATCTGCACCGAGTATTTGATGGTAGGAATTAAAATCACAGCAGAAGTTGGCTGTTAGTCACCATTGTTGTGAATTTCTATACAATTTACACACTCATAATATCTTTCCATGCATGCCTTTCTTTTCCTGAAAAACATTGCATGTCTTCCAGAATCCACCTGCAAAAGAGACAGCCATTATAATTTTTATTACATTGCAGGAAAGCCATGGTTGTTGTGTATTGTCTCTCCTATTCATCAGACAAGAAGTGGCTCTGCTGAAGCTGGTAAGATTATTTGCCTGTGAGAAAGACACCTACAATTCCCCACTTAGCTCTAGTACTGTGCATGCAGCCTGGCAATTAGATGCACTGGATCAAAGCCAGAAACCAACCTGCCTACTTTTAAAAATCAAGCATGTGCCTAATGATGATATAAGAACATTTATTGTTATTGCTTATTGAATGGATAGGTAGATTTCAGGGCCACTCCCTCTTGTGGAAATTGCTTAAAACTGCAGCTGTTGCAATCTGTTGGTAAGTGCTACAAGTGGATCATTTGGAGGCTTGCCATGCAGCTGGGACATTCTTTTTGATATAAGTGCTAAAAAGAAATATTATATATTCATTTATTTCTAAAATCATTATACCCACGGCTATTTCCACTGATCTTTCAGATGCCAAAACACTTTAGAGAAGAATTCCTCAAGATGGAAGCTAACTTTATGCGCCAGTACATTTGATGGAAGCTAACTTTATGCGCTAGTACATTTGAGAATACGTTCTCTGTCAAATGTAGAGTGGTTGAGATAACATATCCAAAAGTAAATAGTAATTTACTATCTAGACTGAAACTTTGTATGTTTGTAAACAACGGGTGTTTTTTTCCTTAGTAAATTTAAATGAGGATACCAAATTCCACAGAATTAACAATGCTAAATAAAATCATGATGTCCCAAGAAAAGCCTGGTTTTAAATTTATGTACTCCAGCCTCTTACTATATTGTCTCCCCATACATGAGAACTCTTGTCATTTTGCATGGGTTTCATATTTAAAAATCAAAGATTAATTTCTTCGCATGCGTCAACCATTTACACTTTTACCAAAATGAGTTTGGACTTTAATTTTGATGCAAACCTAATCAGGTTGAAGGACATTCTAAAGTTTATATTAAAAGAATAATTCATACCTAGAGCAACTTTAATAATCCAAGATGGTGCATCTTTTATAGTGAAGAAATATTAATTTGTAGAATTTTACTAAACTTGAGTGTCATATTCCATTAATGAAATTGCTCCTGTCAGTGACACCAGAAAGGGATTGGGTTTCCCTAACCTTTTGTAGCTTAATCCCCCTAAGAATACATCCAGTTTTGAGATTTTGAAAGAATCAGAGACTGTAGGGTCAGAAAATCATATTTCTTGCTATGCCTACAGCTCTGTTCAGATGTCATATTTTCTGAAAATATGTACCACATTACAATATTACATAAACCCTATCCCCCTGATAACAGGATCCCTACAGGAAAGCTCGCGTGCATAGAAGTTATTCGTACATAGCTAAGCACAACTGTCTCTAAGACATCAATATAAACTGAGAACCATCCAAATAGAGAAGCTGATAGCTTGAATATTTCCTAAATTCACTCACAGTAGAAAAGATTTTAAAGTGGATTAAATTTTCATAAAAAATTCATGAGATAAAAAAAATCTGAATAAAACTGAAATTCAATTATCCGACTTTGTAATCATAATAATACACTGACTCTATAATGGTTGAAATCAAATATGAACATGGTCAGGGTTTTGCATTCCAAAATGTCCACAGTGGAAAGAAAATTGGACACATGCACACACACATAAAATGTCAAAAAGTCATCATACTAAACAGACACATTTACTACTGTACTGCTTTTCGTATGGATCTTTTTTTTCGTTTGGAATTGAATGAACTCAATGGAAAATCTGGACCTAGTGAAACAATCTGTTTCACAATCTGAAAACTGAAAACAATCTGAAAACTGATAATACCTCATAAACCAATATTGCATAAATGAACATAAATACACAAAATAATGGGAAGAACTAAATTATGTCACAGTATTTCTGTGACTGTAATAGTGTGGAAAGCAAACACTTTTCATACTTTACAATTATCCATTGTAAAAAATGGAAAAAGAAGAAAAAGTGGGCCTACTTGTAGGAGAAGATGCTAGGATAGTGGACAAAGAGCAAATTCTATTTTCCTTTGGTCTTTCTCTCCAGTGGAAGATGTTTAAGTGCATCTAAGTAGAATGTTCAAAAAAAGAAGGCAATGGCAACTCAAAGTAATTCTAGAAATGCTTCAACAGTAGCCCAATCAGACCGATTACATCCAACAGTCTTGAAAGAGCTTGGAACTTAAAATCCTCTGTGATTCATAACGTGGCCATAATTTCAGCCAATGAAGTGCAAATGTTGTTTGCTAAAGGAGTCAGCTTGACATCAACAGTGGGGAAAACTCTGGAAAGATATTGGTCAGTTAGTGAGCATTTAGAAAACATTGCATTGTGGGATCCTTGGTGTTCTCTGACCTTGGTAGTTTTCTTGCTGTGCAATGATGATGTTACCTAATTTGATAATGAATGTCTGCAAGAAAACCACCAAGCTCAGAGAGCACCAAGGACCCCACAGTTCAACCCTGAACTACAAATATTCTCTTCAAAAAGTATGGCATTGCTTCACATGAGCCAGTATGTGTTTGTCAAGAATCAGTCATGGCAAACCAAACAATCTCCTTTTTTAAAAAGACTAGTTTAGTTAATAAATAATAATCTTAACTTTAGAAAAACATTGACAGTTTCTTTTAAATATCTACAGAAGGTGAAAAAAGTGTGCTAGGCAGTCAGTCAAAACAATGAAACATATAGCAATAGCCTTTAGACTTATATACTGCTTCACAATGCCTTACAGTCCTCTCTAAGTGGTTCAAGGAGTCAGCATATAGCCACCAGAATTCTGGGTCCTTATTTTACCGACCTTAGAAGGATGAAATGCTGAATCAACCTTGAGGCCAGTGAGAATCGAACTGCTGAACTGCTAGCAGCAAACATAGCCTGCAGTACTGCATTCTAACCACTGCGCCACCATAGCTCTTTAAGAATAGATGTGGATCAAACAGGAGGGCACTGTTGATTAGTATATCACAGGGCTATCATGGGCCCTATGTTTTTCAACATTTTTGTAAAATGTTGATTCTTGTTAACTCTTTGGAAACTGTTTTGCAATTATGTTAGTATATAAAAAAGTCATTAGAAGATATGATTATCAAATTTGTAGACTCCCTAGAGTTAAGGTAGAACAGCAAAAATTGTATAGGGTAGTTTCAAATTCAGGAAGATATGAGAGCCATTTAATGATAAAATTATTCAGTCACTTTTTGTTATCTTCTATACCTTCCAGTATCTGAAAGCTGTGAAATACAAAATGATCAGAATTATCCAGAGTTGTTTCAGAAAACAGAAGAGAAAAATAGGTTTAAATGCAAGGAAAATATAGGCAGAACATCAGGAAAAATAATCTGAATGAAGTTGAACAGTTGAATAACCTGCCTTGGGAGTTGATGGAATCTTCTTTGGTGGAGCTTTTAAACAATTGGAACTGGGCAGGAATTGGACTATATGATCTTTAAGGTAACTTTCCACCTTATATTCAATGATTTTGTGCCTCTATTTGATAAATCAAAGTTTTTCTATAAAGTCATATATTGATAATCAAACTTATTTGGAGAAACTGTGCATTATATAAAGTATAAAGTATTTGCATATTATCCACATTTTAGCATCCCAAATGAAAACCTTTTTGACCAGTGGTGGGATTCAAAAATTTTTACTACAGGCTCTATGGGCATGGCTTGGTGGGTGTGGCAAGGGAAGGATACTGTAAAATATCCAGTCAAAGGTGGTATTTGCTGGTTCTCTGAACTACTCAAAATTTCAGCTACCGGTTGTCCAGAACTGGTCAGAACCTGCTGAATACCACCTCTGATTTTGACTCTTGGTTCAAATAGTAGGGTTTTTTTTTAATTATTTTGATCATTTTGTTCTATTTTTTAATTTGTCATTATGGCAAGGATGGCTTTCTCCCTTTTCTCCATTGTCCTCTGAAGTAAACATGGCTTTGGAAAGTAATGTCAAAGAGTTGCAGGCTTTTTTTTCTGGGAATAGCAAGATTAATGTTCTGTGGCATCTCCACTGTTTGTTAGATGTAACAGCTCTACTCTTTTGCTGAGAAAGAGTCATATTTTTCTCCTTTTAGCAACCTTTTAACTTGACAGGTTCAGTGTAGCTCCCACAGAACATGACTATTAAAGACAAAGGCCACAGTCACAAGTGACACTTAAATTGGTTTTTGCATTTCCCACATCAGCAGAGCAACAGTGACTGAACATATATGCAGTTTTAAAATGGCTCTTTTCTGTTAAGTCTTCTGTTTTAAGGGCAGATGTTCACAAGCAACAAATTGAACTTAGTTATTAAATCAATAGTTTCAAGAGTCCCTCTCTGAGGGAGATGGACATATTTTAAATTTGATAGTTAAATAAGTAAAATATACCTATAGAAAAGCATGAGAAATTTAATTATGATAATGATCATACTTCCATCCATGTGCTGTCTGTCATGTGTCTACTTCTTTAAATGAAAAATATGTTTAACTAAGACCAATATGCTGCTGAGCCTCAGGAGACCTTCTTAGTTTCGTGTTTTTCAAAGTTGGCAACTGGCTAGAGAATTCTGGGAGTTGAAGTCCAACCAGTTGCCAGCTTTGAAAAACACTGTTCTAGATTCTCAAAACAGCAACCATATATCATATATCAGCTCTGCCAGAGAAAGCTAATACCATGCCTATTTTAATCAACATTTTCCTAGTGTTATCCACTAGGTCCCAAAGGTGATATGATTTCTTTTTTCATGCTCTTATGTGGAGTTTAAGAACAATTATCATTTTTACATAAACCTCATCAGATGTGTAAAAATGAGGATGTGACTGCACTCAATTTATCTATTGCATCTCCTTTAAAAAGCTGGTTTTCTCATACCCATATCCAGCCTTCCTTTTCAATACATATTTTATTTAAGGAGGGATTAATGTGGCAGCAACAACCTTTCACATCTAATGGCACCCCCTTAATTCAAATGAAGCTACTTCTGGGAGAAGATATGTTCTCACAAGTTTCCCTGTTCTAGCCTGAGGGAGACAAATTTTAGTATGATAGCTAGCTTTTGTAGATGATCTCTGCAAGTTCATTTCTGCTAAATACGTTTTCTCAAATTTCATTTAAGCAAAGAACCATTAAAAGAACAGCAGGTTGCATTTTTCTGAAGTTACATATATTTAAGCTGTACCTAGTTGCATTTATGTATTATTAATTATATTTAACTATACAATGAGGTTTGTTGTTTTATTGAAGAATAATTTAGTTTTAATTGTACATCATATTTTATTATACCTGTATACTGTGATGACGTGTCTTGTAACTAGCTTAGCTCAAAATGCAAGTTCCAGCTAGTTCACTGTACATAAAGTTCAAAAATGGGAAAGCTGGAAATAAAGCATTCTACTAGTAGACAGACTGAAAAAAACAGTATCTACACAAACAATCTTTCATTTGACAGTTGAAACATTTTGAACTCGTTCCCTGAGTGCCTCTTTCTTCATAGGCAACATCTGCTAAAGATTGGGCAACTATGTTCAGAATTAAGAATGTTCTTTATTTAAATCCAAAACAGAGATTTATGATTTTCTGAAAATAGAATAGAAGTATGCCACACTCAACATTTAGCATGGTATGGATACTGTCATGGAGCCCAGTTTGGAGAAGAAGGAGGAGTTGGAACTGGGACTGTCTGACAAAGATGGCACATCTCCCTTGGCAGATTTGTAGAGGCCAGGGACTGAGGACAATGCTGTCCAGACTCCTCAGGCATTGTGGGAGGTGGCCAACCAGACAGAGAGTGGCCTGCCTGTACAGACACAGGGCAGGATCAGCTGCTGACAGGCAGTTGTGCTAAAAGGCAGCAGATCTCCTCTGATGAGGAAGAGCTGCCCAATCCACACAGATCCAAGGGCAAGGAGAGCAAAATGCAGGCAAACCCAGACAACAGCTCAAGGCTATTCGGGAAAAGGTCACCTCCCCCCTCCTCACAAGGAATATCTGGAGCAGAGTAACTTAAGGAGAAGCCATGGGAATCAGTCTTCACCAAAAAGAATTGTTTGCTTTCACTTACACTCCCCTGTTTCACTAACACTCCCCAAACAGACTCATGCCTGTTGCTGTTTGCCTTGCCTTGCTTCAAAGATTGCTCCTCACCTTTTGTCGTAGACCTTGCTCTAGCCCTCTGAACTGCTTTTGGCCTTTGCTTTGCTGTGTCCTTGGAAGTGCTTCTTGCCTTGGACATTTTCTTTGCCCTGAGGACTGCCATTGTCTTGTGCCTAGACTCTGCCTTATGGACTGGACTTCAAACCTTGGACCTTGACCTGTGAGCTTCCTCCTACTCTGTGGGCTTTATTTGTACTATAGGGGCTGTTGTTTGGGGAACTGAGGGTGAATGACTTCATGGCAGCACGGGGGTGGAGTCTTACCGATTGTTGGATGGTCGATTGCTGGACCATTTGTTGAAACAAATAAAGGACTTTCTGGACACCTGCCTTACCTTGACTACCTGTGTCACAACAGATACTTAGAATTTAAATTTGTTGCTTTATTTGGAATGATTTATTATTATTACCTTAACTTAGAGCAAAAATGGCGTATACTTTCCGAGTATCCTAGTTGGTGAGATACAAGAGAAGCATACAGATAGTCTCTTGATTACTGTTTCTTGCTTGCATCGATAATGTATTTATTCATTTACATATATTGCTGCCCATCTTAAAGTCTGGACAGCTTTCAACCCCCCCCAAAAAAAAACATATACAGCTAAAACAAAAAAAAAATAAGAAAAAGAGAAACACCAGGTGTCATAATCACACATCTCTGGTGCACACAATCACATTCTCTTTCCACTATGACTTTACCCTATTCAGCACCTAGGAAAGAATCAGGTCTTGAATTATTTTCAGGAAGTTAAAAAGGGGGCAACATGTCTAATCTCTGGAAGAGAATGTTCCATGCGGGAGGGGCTGCAATAAAAAAAACATACTTCCAAGAATCCACAAGGTGACAATGCTTAAGGGAAGGCACCTGGTGAGTATCTTTTCTGTCAACTCTGGTGAAATGAGCAAATGCCCTCAGGCTGAAGCAGTATTGTAGATTATCTGATCCCATGCCATGTAGGGTTTTAACAGTAATAACCAGGCCCTTGAATTTCATCCAAAAGAGAAATGGAAACCAGTGCAGCTTACATAGCAAAGGGCAACATAAGTGAACCTAGGAGTGCTGAACACTGTGTGTACACTGCATTCTTCAGCAATTGTAACTTTTAAGTGGTCTTCAAGGGAAGTCTCATGTAAAACACATTGGGAAGTGACCAAGGTATGAGTAGCTGTGAACAAGATGTTCTCATCTAGGAACAGTTGCAATTGGTATGCAAGATGAATCTATGGGAAGACCCCTCATTGCTGTCACCTGCTCATAAGCAATAACCAAGAGTGTAGAAGGACTCCCAAATTACACACCAGTTAATATGGCATATCACCAATTTTTGGCAGGCAAACCCCAAAGCCATTGCATCTTGACATGGTTGAATCAAACTTATTTCCTCCCCATCCAGTCCCTCATAGTTCCAGGCACTTGGTCAGCATGATGACAGCATCACCTACCCAGCCAGGGGTAAAAGGTAAAGTTCTTCCTGCACATACGTGCTAGTCATTTCCGGTTCTAGGGGGTGGTGCTCATCTCTATTTCAAAGCCGAAGAGCTAGCATTGTCCGAACACATCTTCGTGGTCATGTGGCCAGCATGACTAAACACGGAAGGCACACAGAATGCTGTTATCCAAGATGGTCCCTATTTTTCTACTTGCATTTTTAAATGCTTTTGAATGACTAGGTTGGCAGAAGCTAGGACAAGTAATGGGAGCTCATTCCATTACATGGTGCTGGGGATTTGAACTGCCGAACTGCTGACCTTTCTGAACAACAAGCTCAGTGTCTTAGCCACTGAGCCACTGTGTCCCCTCAGCCAGGGGTAGAAATGTATAGTTGACTCTCATCAGATTAGCAAGGGTATATCTTAGCAAGAGTATGATTATATATGTGGCATTCTGCTCAAAATGAGTCCTAAGTGATTGGAACTGTCCTCATCCCTAGCATGGGAAGCTTGCAGGTGACATGAGACTGATAATCAAATCAATACACCTTATTAAAAAGCATTATGGTCTATATCACATTTCTGAACTTTATATAGCCCCTGAGTTAATACATATACATAATACCAATTCATAATTTTATATAAATGTTAGCCTTTTAATTCATACATAAATCTATATATTTACTTCCCTGCATGAATCCTTGCCCTCGGAAGTTGTGAGAGCGCCATCACTTGAGACTTTCAAGAAGAGATTGGACTGCCATTTGTCAGAAATGGTGTAGGTTCTCCCACTTGGGGGGGGGGTTGGACTAGATGACCTACAAGGTCCCTTTCAACTCTGATTATCTGTTATCTGTTATGTGACATGATCAAGTTTGACACCGCTGATCATGTCACATAACAGATGCCATATTGTAATCTTTGGTGACTTTTTGACCTTTGCAGAGCCAGAGTGTACGTGGCCTGTGCATTGTGGGCTGCCCATCTTGCAGGCTGCCAGTTTGATCTGGTCTATATAAATACAAGAAAGAAAAGCATGCAGCAGATTAGAATGGGAGCTTTTTATTGTGAAGTGGAATTGATGATTCATGCAGGGAAGTAAATATATAGATTTATGTATGAATTAAAGGCCTAAAATTTATATAAAATTATGAATTGGTATTATGTATATGTATTAACTCAGGGGCTATATAAAGTTCAGAAATGAATGAAACTGATGTAAACTGTTAGGGGATTGTAATGGGAGCAGAGGTGGTATTCAGCAGTTTCTGACCAGTTCTGGAGATTTTACAGTATCCTTCCCCTGCCACGCCCACCAAGCCAAACCGACAGAACCGACAGTAAAAAAATTTGAATCCCACCACTGCACAGGAGACAAGGAAATAAGTTTGGCACATGGAATCCAGAATCTGAAGTTAGAAAAATGTAGGTACAAGACCTAATTTGAAAGTATAAACAGAGAGAAATGAGAAACAAAGGGAAATAGATCATTCAACAAAATTTGGAACTTCATAGCAGAAAAAAATAGAGCCTACAAAAAAATAGTGGAATTGGAAACTGGATGGCAGGGACACAAAGTAGAGAATAAAATTTAGAGTTCGGAAATAGTATAAAAGGAACTGGAATGGTGGGATAGAAAAAAATGTGGCCCTTGATACTATAGATCACAATAAAGTTTGTGCTATTTTAGACTTTGATACTCTTATTTCTGACAGACTTGATCTAGGGAGAGACTAAACTTCCTTGGGTCCAGGAAAAGATAGCAGGTCTTAACCTTCCTCTGCCAGATGTATTTGGTAACCATACATTCAGACTTGACTCCTGCCTTAGTGTAGCCATTTTGGTAATTCCCATTGCCAATATCTATCCTTTACCTAGCATATGAGAAATAGAGGATCTCCTTTGTATCTTTGAGATATGCAACTAGGGAAATCTACACCTATCCCTCCTTTGCAAATAAATCCATGGAATGTAATAACAAAGAGCTAATAAAATCACTTTTTTAATAAAAGAAACATGAAAAGAACCTTTGTTACAAAAAAATAGTCACATGTGAAAACAAAGATGGAAAAAATATACATAGGGTGCTAAAATCACAGAGAATGCTAGAGTTTGCAGGATGGGACAGATCTACTAATAAAATATGAGGTTATTGCAGTGTGATGTATCCAATAAACAATATCTGAAGTTGGATAAATAAAACAAACCTCAGAGACAATGCAAAAGCTTAGGAGTACACAGAAAGGAACAAACTTAACACAAGGCTAACCAGGGATTTATCTGTGTGTACTTAAGTAGCAGTGATGTCCTTCTATTTTGCCTGGACTTACTTTTTGACTTCATGAGAATTCTAAGCTTAAATCCGGGATTAAGAGATGTCAAAACTTTCCTGTTCTTCTCCTTTCAGTGCCACTTCTCACTTCTTTTTTCCTTTTTCAGGATATCTCATTTTCAAAAGGAAGGAGGAGAGGGAGGGGGAGGGGGAGGAGGAGGAAGGGATGGAGGGAGGGAGGAAGGGGAGAGAGGAAGGAGGAGTTTTCTTGACAAGCAGAGGTTGAAAGAACAGCTCATATTTGAGTTTGTGGATTCCCTCTTGGTGATGTAGGTGGCCTGATGGAAGACGTAACGGAATGTAGAGTATCAAGGGGCATACCTGTATCAATAATTACTCCAATGTTTCCCATTTCCTTCTCAGCCATTTTAAGATGTGAGCATTGCTGGCTGAGGTATTCTGGTCCGGGGTCACCAACCTTTTGGATCCCAGGGCCCACCAAATTCATACTATTAAATCCAGAGAACCACTAATATGATTGTTTAAAAAGCTAATATATTTAATATAAAAAATATATTTAATATAAAAATTATACACACACACACACACTTATTTAATTTATTTATTTTATTTGTCAATCGCTTACAAGATAACAGGTATAAGTATAAACATGAGAAAGAATACAGGAAATAGGTACAAATAAATGGGGACAATAGGACAGGAATAATGGTGCACTTATGCATTATAACAAAAACATAAATGTTTAGTGATAACAAAATAAAACTTTCCGGGCTGGAAGCCACCTCCCACCTGTACCTTCCAAAGAGACAGAAATGCCTTTCAGATGCCAGGTGGAAGATTGAGAGAGCTCAGATCTGCAACTGAGGAAAAGCTGGGGGGAGTGGTTCTTCCAGCCTCACCTGGAGACAGGCAAGGAAATGTGTCCCTGGGGGCACTTCGCTCGCTTTAGCACTTCGCTGCCAAACCCAGTCACAGCCAGTGATTATTTGGGGGGGGGAAGGGTGGGAGAGAGAAAGCATCTCTCGCGTTACCAGAGGAGGAAAGGAAGTGAAACAAAACTCACTCTTTCACCGAGACCTACAAAACAGCAATCTATCATGTCCCAGGAGATCTTAAAAACCACCAAATGCTCCCACTTGCAGTTCCCGCGCCTCCTGGCTCAGGTCCCTGAGATGCATGCTCCCACACTGCCATGGCGGCAGTGGCAACAAAAGTCCCCTCCCCCAGCGCCCGCTGTCAGCTATCCCCATTAGTTCTCTAGCTTTGAATTTCTCCTGGCTCTGGCTCTTTCCTCCCCACCCCCCACCCCCGCATCCACATACAGGCAGGAAAAGAAAGGGAGACAGAGCTGTGCGCAGCTCTCCACTTTTCCAGCCCTCGCTGCCTCTCTCAACATCAAAGCCTCGGAAATGCAGGCAAAGCCACCACGGCGGTAGTACCCTGAGTTGTTTGTTTCTCCACTACTGCCTCCTCCTCCAGGACCTCCTTTTCTGGGTAGGGTGATTCTTAACTAACCGAGCATGCTAAGGCAATTCAGGACGCTACCGCTGCGGTGGCTTTACCTTCATCTCTGAGGCTTTGATGTTGGGAGAGGCACTGAGGGCTGGAAGAACTGAGAGCTGTGCATGGCTCCACGTGGGTGCAGTGGGGGAGGAAAGAGAGGTGGGAGCAATTCAAAGCTAGAGAACTAATGGGGAGAGCTAACAGTGGGCACTGGGGGTGGAGACTGTTGTTGCCACCACTGCCATGTGTGGGAGCTGGTTGGCGTGTGCATCTCAGGGACCTGACTCCAAGGTCCCTCGAAAAGCCGGGAGGTGAGAGAACTGCGCGGCCCAGATTAATTGCTTTTGGGGACCATTTCTTCTACGGCCCACCAAAAATTTTCCACAGCCCACTGGTTGGCAACCGCTGTTCTGGTCAACAATCTTAAAATAGCTAAGGTTGGAAACATTAGCTTAGTGTAATCCCAGGAAAGAAATGCAGGTAGGAATCTAAAGATAAGAGAAGCATCTAAAATTAATAATCCTTTCCATATTAATCTTAATAACCCTTGTGTCATCTTTAGTCATAGATGGATAAGATAAAAATCGAATTATAATAATAAAATTTTCCCACTATTCTTGTGTAAGCAGTGTCCCAATTTCAGAAGAGGTGATTTTAGAACAAAAGATAATAACTATTTCTGTTAATTCCAAAAGAAGCTGCAATGGGTCTCTTCTAAGGCCATTCAGGATATCCTTGAAAAAAAACTCATAAAAATCTTCCTCTTAATTTAAGCATAGAAAGTGATTTATAAAAATACCTTTGTATTCAGTGGGTAGATGATGCCAGATTTTATAAAATTAACTTTTCCAAGTTTTCATAAAACTGACACTTGTGCTAAAACATTTCATGCAGACTGATTTGTGATTGTGAAAGAAGCACACTTTTAAAACCTCTGTTAAGTCTCTAACTCTTTTTCTATCCCCATATTTTATTCTTCCTAATTTATTCTGTTTACTTTCTGCTGAGATTTTTCATCCCTTGCCTTTTCAATTGCATTGTTTATTTAATTATTTCTCTTCCAGCCTCAAATTGGACCCAACTGCCCCATGCAATTAAATTGCAGAACCTCAAGCTGACTGTTTGTATTTTAGTTGCTTGATTAATAGTGTTTGCATTTAAATGGTCATGGCTTGCCTTTGAAGCTATTAGCACCCCATTACAATAAATGGAACAAACCAGTCAACTTTTGTTTCAAGTTGTTTAGAGAGAAAAGGCACAAAACTCCTAGGCTTATGGATTTCCACAAGAGACACATTTCCCCACTCCCTTTCATTTAACAGAGTTTTAAATGCAGGGAATTTAATATTCAAGATCTTTAAATAACAGGCATCCTTTCAACACTGGAGATTCAGCCTTTCCTTAAATCATCCATAATTTTAAGACTATTTCAGTTCACAGCAAATCCACCAGCTGCTAACCTCCTTACTTCATGCATTCTAATCTAGGCAGTAAACAAAATAAAATCCACACATACCAATCAATTTAAAGCCTCTTTTCTAATGCAAATACTTTGGATGTTAAATTCCTATCCAGCTGAAGTAAGTAGTACAACAGGCATGTAAGTTTTTTAAAAAAAAAAATTATACAGGGAGGATATTTCAGTGATTATCTGTACATATTAGCGCTCACATATTTTGTTTAGTTGTGATCATCTTGTCCCTGCATGAGAATCCTTTCTAACAGGCCAAGAATGATGCAATAAAATTTTAGTTAACATTAAACAGTTCCAAACTTTGTTATCTATAACTGAAAATAAAAAGATGGCACAAGTCAATTTACCAAGTTTCTCTCTAATATCCAAACTGGATGGAACAAACTATGTTTCATGGTCTATGAAATGCAGCCTACTTCTACGCAGAGAAGGTTTGTGGAGTATAATTCAAAACCCACCAGAGGTAGATGCTTGGGATCCGGAGGATGAGGATGATGCCCAGAAAATACAAAAATATAAACTGAAGAATGAGCAAGCTCTCTGTATAATAGGACTGACACTCTGTGACCAGCAGCTTGTCCATATTCGTGGATAAGAAACAGCTGCTAAATGTTGGGAGAATTTAAAGAAGATTTATGTTCGAGACAGTGTAGGAGCACATATAAATCTTACATGGAAACTGTTCAGAACACATCTTCAAAAGAATGGAGACATGTTGACTCATTTAAACACTATGAAGAAAATTTTTCAGCAACTGCATGAAAAAGAACTTATCTTCACAGAACTGCATCAGGTTTATATAATTTTGTCTTTGTTAAATGAGAGCTATGATGACTATGTAACTTCACTGGAAGTACTGCCAAAAGATAACCTCACATTAACTGACATTACTGGCAGATTAATTGAAGAAGCGAGGAGAAGGCTTGAAAGGGATCAACTCAGAAGGGAACCTCAAGAAGAAGATAAAGAATCTTCGACAGCCTATACAATTAGAAAATGTTTTAATTGTGGAAGAATAGGACATTTGGCTAGATTCTGCAAGAAAGGAAAATGCCACAATGCCAGCCAGAATGCTAAAAGGCATCAAAAGGATGAAAAATGCATAGAGTTAGCCATGTATAGCAACGAAACTGTGAATAATAATTTATGGGTTGTAGATAGTGGAGCATCGCACTGCATAACGAAAGATAAGAAAAGATTTATTAAGATGTCCACGAGTTCACAACAGATATCGTTAGCTAATGGCTGGAAACCGAAAGCAAAAGGTGAAGGTATTGCACATTGTTCTTGCATAAAAGTAAATGTAAAAATGTTATATGTACCACAACTTAAAGTTTAATTTGCTTTCGGTTAGAGTTTTTGATTAAACTAGGTTATGTAGTTACCTTTAGGGGAGAAAACTGCATAATAGAAAAGGAAGGTAAAAAAGTGACTGTAACTTTAAAAGGTGAATTGTATGTGTTAAATGATAATCAATTGGAGGAAGCTAACACAGTGTATAATAACATTAAACCTAATGATGAATGCATACATTTGTTACACAGACGTTCAGGGCATAGAAATTTTAAAATGCTTAAGCAAACGGTTGAACTGTCTAAAGGTATAAAACTGAAGCCTTGCAGTAAGTATTTGCACTGCAATGCTTGCAGTCAAGAAAAAAGCAAGGTAATACCCCAGCAAATAGAATTAATGGATTTAAAACTAAAGAGCCTCTAGAGGTCATATTTGCTGATATTATGGGTCCCAAAAAAATCCAAGTGTGGGAGGTGCTCATTACATATTAAGCATAATGGATCATTATTCTAGATATGGTTTCTGTTATTTAATGAAGAGTAAAACGGAAACATATCAGAATTTTTTCAATTGGTTGAAGTTTGCAGAAAGAAAAACTAAAAGGAAACTAGTGACTCTTGTAACTGATAATGGTACGGAATTTATAAATAATAAATTCCAAAATAGACTGAAGATGGCAGGTGTTGAACATAAAAAGTCTGCACCGTATAGGCCACAACATAATTCCTTTATCGAAAGACGAGGCCAAACAATACAAGCAATGGCTTGTACTATGTTGTTGGATTCAGGATTACCTGAAACTTTGTGGGGAGAAGCAATAATGTGTGGTAATCATATATTGAATAATGTTGTTAACGCAACAACAGGTGAATTACCATTCACANCTAATCACAAATCATACAGATTCTGGGGAAAAGGTTCATCTAGAGTTTACAATAGTGCTCGTGCACAATTCCTTGAACATGTAGGATGGGAAAAACTGGAGCAAGATTCAAGTAAGGATGTAATCATAGAAACCTACAAAAGACCAAAACAACATATCAGTAATAAGAAGAGTACAATTAAAGAGGAAGTACAGGAAGAGCACATAGGACCAGAACACGAAGAAATAGGTGAACAGGAAGAAATAGATAACCAGAAACAGGTTGTACATGAAAGTCCACCTGTAAGCCCTTTAATACCTAGACGTACAACATGTGAAACCAGACCACCTGACAGGTACCAAGCAAGTGTAGTTTGCCAAGTTAGTAAAGTTCCAACTACTGTTGAAGAACTTAGAATGTATCCTGCAAAGGATCAAGAAAATTGGCATAGAGCAATGGAGAAGGAACTAAATTCATTGAAACAAATGGAAGTTTATGAAAATGTTAAATTACCTCCAGGTGAAAAGTCCATTGGCTGTAAATGGATATTTAAATTAAAAACAGGAAAAAATGGGACTGTTACCCATAAGCTAGGTTGGTAGCTCAAGGATTTAATCAAACTCATGTGATCATGATGAAGTATTTTCACCGAGTCTAAAAGCAACAACCTTGAGAGCAGCTTTAGTGTGGGCAGCTAAGAAGAATTATATTATAAATCACTTAGATGTAGAAACTGCCTATCTGCATGCACCATTGCAGCACACTATATACTTAAAGAAACCTGTAGGAATTAAGGATGACAAAACAAATAATGACTGTTGGAAGCTAAAAAAGAGTCTCTATGGATTAAAACAATCTGGTTATGAATGGAGCCAATATATTGTTAAAGAGTTAAACAATATAGGGTTTAAAGCAGGTTTAGCTGATCCATGTTTATTTAAGAGAGAGAAAAATGGAATCGTGTCATTATTATTGTTGTTTACAGATGATATTGCCTTAATTACAAAAACTAATAATGAAGCCACTGAAATAATATCATTATTAGGTAAGAGGATAAAATTAAAGCAATTAGGAGAGATAAAACAGTATCTAGGATTAACAATAAATAAAACCAAAGGTGGCTATAATATATCTCAAGAGGATAAGATTTATCAATTACTAAAAACATACAAGATGGAACTTTACAAGCCGGCAAAAACTCCAATGAGTCAGGAATTTGGCCACACTGATGCTCAAAGTCCAAAATTCGATAAGACTATTTATCAATTGTTAATTGGTAGTTTATCATACATTAGTAATTGGTCAAGGCCAGACATTGCCTATAGCATTAATCAACTGGCAAGATTTAATGCTGAACCCACTGAATAACACTGGCAAGCATTAAAGTGTATATTAAGATATCTTTAAAGGACAATGCACTATGCATTG